>CALSBV010010309.1:5330286-5355321 GCA_943590825.1 Bovichtus diacanthus
CACACACACACACACACACACACACACACACACACACACACACACACCTTATCACTCTCACAAATCTAAGATGTTTTTTTTTCTTTTTTTAGATTTCTTTCCTGCTGTTAATTAGCAATAGACCATTTGCATGAACATTTGAATTTGCACATTGCATAGTTTTACTGATCTGATTTGGAGCAGGCTCCATTATAATCTGAGCTGTATTGCTGCTGACTTTATGGCACTCAGTATAAGTGTATTGCAATTTTCTACATATGTCAGTCCAACATGTCAGTTTCTTCCAAAGCCTCGTTAACATACATTTTTATGAGCGTCAAAACATGGTGTACAAATGTAAGCAACTTTAAAGCATTTTATCTCATTATTAGATCAGAAGGGTTGCAATTCTCTCGCAATACTAGCTTTGGAAAACTGGTATTTATTACATACTGTATGTGAGAAGTATGGAGAGCGGCAGACGGGCAAGCACAATGTGTTATGATCTAACTGGAATCGATAGAGAAGTTATGTTTTTCTGACAGACGACCGATCTTTCCACAGACTTGTGCGTAAATTAAATCCTTTTTTCGAGACATTCTTCTACAGAATAAACAAACGACAACTGACAGAATGGGGGGGGGGGGGGGGGGGATAAACGTGCCCAATTTTGATGGCAGAGGCAGGGTCCGACAGCAAGTTTCGGAAATGGCTGCCAGGTTGGCAAACAGCTAATGCCAGAATGGTAGCCGCATTTTAATTGTTTATAATTAGTCATAACAGTCCCGTGTAATTACACCCCATATTTCAATGATAAAAACTGATACAGAGATCAGCTAAACATATTCATATTCAAATCCATTGTGCACCTGCTGCAGCCCACTGTCACCATTTTATTATGTTTTTTACATTCACCCTCTTCTATTCATTAGCTCATGCTGCTCCCAATGTTTTAATGAATTAGCTTCTTTTCTTTCATTCATGTTGGCTGTCTGAGTATCCAGTACGTCAGTCTCCTGTCCTGTGGGTTATACTTTGTTGTTTGTTGTTATCACTAGACTTTTTTTTTACTCCACACTTCACTTTCAGTTTTTATTTCCAGCAAAGTAAATCAATAAAACAACAACACTCATTTGCCTACGTAGGTAAAGCCTCACACACTGAGCATTGGATACAAATGGCTGCTTGAGGGGAACAAAACAAAAGTATTCAATAAAATGAGTTCATTTGAATTTACAAGAGAGGAACAGTAGTGTCCTGCATCAGGGCTCCATCATCTGTTATCTAACGGCACTTTGATTGCAACTTAACCTGAATCAAATTTTGCACATCACGTATTTTATCGCACAATAACTATCCAGGTGGGTCTGTATTAGCTGACCAATGAGACAAAGGATAAAGTGACCAGTAACTCCAGTATTTTTCATTAAAACCACATGAATACACACTCAACATATATACGCAAACACTACAATGGCTTATCAGATGTGTGATCTTTAAACTAGTCCTCTGAACACTCCGCGCACAAAGCTTTTTATACATCACCAGCTTTTTATAATGCATGACTCGCTCTCCACTCTCCAGCCAGCCGGAGTAAACAGGCTCGATGTCACAGACCCACTCTGCAGCTCCTTTTCTCACTCTCCCTTTCTTATTCATCCTCTCCACCCACTTTTACATGTTATTGCTCACCAAAATCAAAAACACTCAGAGTAATGCCTGGATATTTTAGTCAGGAGACTCGGAAACAGGATTTAGTTAGCCGCCCTCTGGCAGCTGCAAAAGGTGACTGAACTGATTAAATCTGAGAATAATAGCAGAATCTGATTTGTTCCTGACACCATTAAACAAACACAGCCCCAATTCCCAATGCTATTAAATGAAAGTCAAAAATAAACACTGCACTCACTTTCCTCAGAAGACAATAGCTAGAAAGTTCTTTAATTACAGGTTATTCATTTCATCCAAGTTGGTTATAATTGTATTTCAAGCAGCTTATTCATCCTATAATACGCTTTTACAGTCGCTGTCCTAACAAGATACTGTTTGGTAGCTCTTTTCTTTGGAGCACAATATGTGACGAGCTAAGTTTGTTTTTGAGAAAACAGAAGAAAAACTGGGCAGATAGCCCGAGCAGCGACAGACAAAACGCTGCAGGAGAAATAGAAAAGAGAGCCACATCACAGAACATAACACAAATTCACTCACAACAATTCAAAGACCAAAGGCTGCCAATGTAAGAAAAAGGAGCAGCCAGTGAGCTGTTGGATGAAGGCGACAGGCTGCACACTTCCAACTCTTCAGGGAAGTAACCAACTTGGCCACACAGTAAACAGGTACACCAGTTGCTCTTTTTTTTTTTTTTAAAGCAAAGTAGACTTGTAGTATTGAACTTGCTGTTAACACCCGTAACCACGGGTGTCATCAAACCAGACTATTATGGAAGCAAAACGGGTCATTAATATTTGAGCTTGGGAAATGAAGTTCACAAATAAAATCACAGCCTGCAGTTGTACACATATGGCCATGATTCTTTACTCAAACTTAATATCACACAGTCACACCACTGTATGTACCCATTCGTGTGTTAGAGCAGTGTAACATTTCAGTTGGCTGTTTGCAGAGACCCAGCTGTGTCCATTTCAACGGCTCAGTCCACAGACAGGCGGGCCGGCCTGCCATTGACACAGAGGTATTTAGGTAAATCTGCACAGACAGAGGCATATTTCATGCATGGTTTGAAGTCAAGCTGCTGAACGAGTGTCGTGGCCTACGCCCCAATTCACAGCCAAGCGTGTTGTGCCTGGCCAACCCGGTTCTTACACATACACACACAAAACACAGGCTTTCAGACAGAGTTTCCCCACACCCACACACACACACCCACACCCACACCCACACACACTCAGTATCACCACTGGCAGTGATCATTGAGCCTCTGCATGCGGTCTGTGAGCACCAACCATTTGGGTCTCCTTTTAAGTAGTTTTTTTCTTTCTCTGCTGGAAGATCACAGACACGAAAGTGATAGCTTTGAGACTCTGAGGCCCGATCATAAGTGCTTGAAGGAAATGTTTGGACAAAGAAAACAAATAAATAAGCAGGCGAAAGTTGCCTGTTTGTTCAATTTCTGCTGTCTTTACTCCGGGAGAAGAAAAGGGCTTTTGATGGGATATAAAAGACTTGTTGATGTGGTGCTTGTGCAAAAGTGTTTCAAAGGCACTATCAATTAAAGGATCCACTGTGACTCAAAAAATATGTGGCAACAAGCTATCACAATAAAAAAAAATCACAATGTAAGAAAAGGATCAAGCTCGCACTGCTCGTTCTCTTCCCATCTCGCCGTCTCTATCAGCATTTACATTTACATCCCTTTGATTAAGTCAAATCCCCTTTTTAAATAATCCAAATCATTTTAGCATTTAAATGTTTGCTCCCTGTAGGCAAAAACACAACTATATAAAATATTATATATATATATATATATATATATATATATATATTAATATATTTTTTTATAATTTCTAAAGGAATGAAAGATTGTTTTCGTCTTCCCACCTTTTTATCCTGCTCAGAGGGCTGGTTATGTGTTTGTGTGTGATGCTCAGTGTGCAGGGAGGGAGCAGCTGGAGCATCTGCAGTCGTCTCCTCTGACAGCAGCACGGCATATGGCAGAACCCTGTGAAGGATGGGTGCTGTCACCCGGCAAAGTGCTTACCCACCGACAGGAGAGGCGAGCAACACTAACACCATGAGGAAGAGGAGGAAACAGCTGAACATCAGCACCCCTCTCATTTATTCTCCCACTGCCACCACGCCCCAGGAGGGAGGCACTGGAGTAGCCTTAAAGAAAAGACCTCCGAGGGGCTAGCGGCGGCCAAGACGGCGGTTGAAATACAATTCAGTAAATCGCATCAAAGATCGGCTAAAGATAAACTGATCGAGCGATTACACATGCAGGCGCTGATCTCCACATATGCATTCATTATCCTTGTGTGTGCGTCACACAGGGGTGCATATGTCTGGGTACCGTACAGTACATTAATAATAGGCACAGCTTTCTGCCTCTTATTTAGCCTTGCATGTTACAATACAATCTGTGAATAAGGAGGAACTTTTTTACTCCAAATTTTTTTTATTTAAGGTCTGGAGTTTAACAATATTTCTAGCTTTGGTGTTAAAGACACAACAAAATAAAAATAAAAATGTATTTCCTAAGCTCTAAACCTGTGTCCCTACGTTGACTATCATCATCTGCTTAATATATTTACTTTTTTTAACATTTGCATATCAAAAACCCTCTTTTTTTCTCTTCCTGTAAAAGAGGCTAAAACATAAATGTGTCCAATTCAATTTGATTTTGGGCAACTAGCTTACATCATATGGAAGCGCACATGACCCATTTTTGAGTAATATAATCACATGTGAAGGATCTGATTAAAAGTATATTTTAACTAAATCCCTCCCACATATTGTGTTTCAGTTGGGAAATAATTCACATTACTGAAGATAAACACGTTCTAACTTCTACCTGTGATGTTCCAAAAAGATACTGGAGCCATAAAAAAAAAAAAAAAGAACTCTGGGCCAGGTTTTCTCACAAAATGCCGTTTTCATTGAGTTTACGGGCGCAATCTGTGCGTATTTCCGTTTGATTTACTAAGACAGCAGAAGCTCTGCAAAGTTCAGAAGTGGGATTTCTATGAGATCATTGAGCGTAGAAAATAAATGATAATGCAGTGATCTTGATTACAAAATATTTACTTTGGTTAACTACACCAGAGAAAAACTGTTGCTATTGATTAAAATGATATATTATAATCTTCAGCTAATGTATAAAGAGAGAAACAGATGGAGGTGGAGATGGTGTCAATATGGATGGTAATTCTGAGGTAAATGCAGCCAAACGCACATTTAAATGTCTTAACGAAAGATGCAGCCTGTAGTTATTATACAGTTCAATGATGGTCAAGTTTAATGAACACAAACCACAACATCTGTCCACTAGTTCACAGTAATCAGGTATTGTGTCCATTAATGAAAGACTAATGGCTTTTTTATAATCACTTTTTAGTTATTTACAAACCTTTATTTAATGCATGTTTCTTTTCCCACCACATCAGTGCTGGTTTATGAAGAATTTTCAATCGTAAATAGTGTGACCTCAGCAAATCCAGCAGAATACATAATCATCCTGTTTACATGTACCTCCTATGATTTGTGTGATCCTACCTTAAATGCATATGCAATAAGTAGAGAGACTGTGACTCCAGTCCGGTGCGTCTGATTAATAAATACAGCACATGTGTTTGGGGCTGAGTTCTTCACATCTGCGCCTTAAAAACAGGCGCACAAGCCTTTGTAAATCTCGCCCTCTGTTGCACTTCACAGCAATGTTTACTGAACCTTAAAAAGAACTCTTCATCTCCCCTCTCACTTAATTTATGTGTAAATCAGACAGCATTTTAAGTCATTTCATGCACACACTTATCACCTCTGCATTGATTTATTTAAAAAGGTATAATGTGCAGCATTTTTTATAATTAACAATGTATGGACTCATACGAAAGTAATCCCTCTCAATTATCACATATGATCCACTAGAAGTGTGTTGGATCCTCACAGTATGGAGATTGAGCTATTGGACTCAATTTCCCATGACCCTTTGTGTCAATACCATCCCTCACTTCCTGCAACCTGACATCACCTTTTCGCACATAGGTGTGAAAACTCAGCTGATAAAACCAAAACGCATCCATATGTTCTTCTCCCGGTGCCACCACGTTCCCCGCAGCATCGGCCCAGCGGAAAGCACGCCACCGCGGCATCGGATTGGCTCTCTGATCACTGGACTTTCTCCTTTAATGGCAGAAGACACGAGCGCCTGTCCAAAGTAAACACGTTTAGTCCATGCAGCGGCTCTCCGCAGCCGGCCAGCCTTCACAATAGGAGCAACCAGCAGTTAGCAAAGAGCTAACGGCATTCTGCATGATAAGAAACGGAGCTTCTAGCTGTAGACAGCACAAAGACACAACGACTCAACCCACAACACGCTGCTTCCCTTCATCTTTGATTGTTCTGCCAGGTGATGTGTTGGTACTGTAAACACAGACAGAGTCGCATGCGCACCGACCATCTTCTTAACCACCATTATCACACACGTTACGATCTCACGATACGTTGTGCATTTGTCTTTTTAACGTAGCGACAGAGCCACAGCACAGATGTTAGACGTACTCCATGTGAACCCTTCAGCTGGTCAGTGTGCAGCTACTTTTCTATTTGATTATTTTTGATCAAACACCTACATATGACATTCATGTTTTTATGTTTGTTTCTTTGCTGGGCCTGTCCTCCCGGTGTATATATATTTTGTATATTTACATGGATGAAAATAAAGTTATATGACAGGCCTTTGTATACTAGGTTTACAGCTTTTATAGAATTTAACTGGAAATTATAATTTTTTTTTTTTTTCAAAGTCAAGGCACTTTGTTAAAGTACTAAAGTGAAAAAGCCTTTATTATTCTAGCTATTGTCTAAGAACAAGAGCAACGCCTATCTACTGCACGCCGGCCGCCCACTCTGTTAAACAATCACAACACTTAGACTTTTGGGAATTTGATCAACTTTCTTTGTTAATATTATTAGTATATCTGCATGTCAGCATCATTGTGTTGCATCTGCATGGTGGTTTATCCTCCAAGTTACCACAGCTGACTGAAGGAAGAGACGGTCTACTTTGTTCCCCTGTAGCATAATATAATATAATATAATATAATATAGCTACATCGACGGGAGGCCAATGTAGCTATTAAAGTTAAATGAAAAGCACGGGCACTGATATATGTATATTAACTGTCATTTTATTTCAATAGTCATAAAAAAAAAAAAAAAAAAAAAAGCCAGGGAACTACATATAATAAAGCCTTGGAAGCGGAAGGGGATTAAAGAGTGGTTAAAGAGTAACCGCCCGTCTGGGACGCTCTAAAAGTACAGCAAACGCACCCACAGCGAGGTAGGGATCATTTCATTGGTCAACACCACACCTGATATTCTATTGGTTGGGGAATTTTGAAAGGGTTATTGCACAACAAATCCGAGAGCAGACGTTTCATGTGCACACAGAAGCAGGCCGAGTGTGAGGAGAAGGGCTGAAGCAGGAGCGCAGGGAAATCTGTGCAAGCAATAATATATCTGAGTGCAAGCGTGCAGTTTGAGCAGAAGAAAAGCAAATCTATGCGCAAGCAGGGGCTATTTGAGTGTGAGGGCATGCTTTTTGGGGAAAGCATTACATTTGAACGTGACAGCGAGGAGGCATGCTCTCAAATTGAAAAACACGCTCTTGGATGAAGATCGTAAAAAAGCTCCATAGACAGGTGAGTTCCTCCACTTTCCAGCAGCCAATTCAACACGACTGACAGATAAGTTTCACCATATACTTCTTCCTTCCACTAACAACCCCTTAATGTCCCATTAGTCAGTCAAAACATACTTCCAGAATAGTAACGCTTACAGTGTCAGTCAACAAGCCTGCAGGCAAATCCCAACAGCACAACACTGACAAGCTTTTCCGGGAGCCATTAGACCCCCACATGTGTGTATCTGGTATTACTCTAAAAACTCTCAGAGCATTGGCATTCTCTATAGCAGGAACAGCTAGATAGCAATAGTCTGACCTAAGAGCAAGAGGTTACCTGTTGCGCTGACAGAAAAAGAGGGAGGATTTAACCTTTCTTACCTCTGCGTCTCATTAGAGGAGGAATGAGAAAAGACATCCACATGAAAACATTCTCTCTGAAACTAAATCCTGTATCATCTTTTAATTTTCCTCTTTGTCCATTCCCCCCCCCGACGTTGGCTCGATGCCTCCAAGTGTGCTCGCTTTTCCTAAGAAGGCCTTTCCTTCAATCTCTTTCCTTTTGCGCCTCCTTCCCTTCCTCCTTTATCTCCCTCTCTCTGCGCCTCAAGCTCTCTTTTGACAGCCAACGCAACACCTTTAATGGGAGCTATCTCCTCATTAAATACCTGCAGGTGTCTGCAGTGCTTTGGCAGGGACGGAGACAGAAAGAGAGATGGAGATAAAGAGGGAGACGAAAAGTGAGAGAGCAGTGGCTGGGGTTGTTCAGGATTTCTCCAATACGACATGTAGTCCGATTCCCTATGCTAAATTGAAATGACTAATGGCTCCTGAGGCAAATGAACCGAGCACAGGGCCCAAGGGTCAGGAGGAGAGGTGGAGCCAGTGCTCCCCTTCAACAGTGATCTGGCCTCTCCTCAGAGCCTTTTCGCCTCTTTGACACTCGACTACACAGAATAAAAGAAGAAGAAAGACAAGAGACGAAGGAGGGCAAAGAGGGAGGAAGGGAAAGTGGGAAGGCTGATAAGATGGACACCGGGGAGAGGTGAAGGTAGAGTGAGGGGAGGGGAGTAAGAAACTGTGATTCTCAAAGTGGGAGGCAGCCAGAGATGAAAGGAAAAAGGAAAAGAGGAGAAAGAGATTGGGCTTGAAGAGATAAGATGGAGGGGAAAAAGAGGAAGTGCAGGGGATGAGAGAAGAGAGAAGAGGGAGAGAGCCGGGCTCTGGGGCAACGGGGCGCTCTCAGATGCAGGACGAGACCATCTGGACGAAAGAGGAGCCAGGTCTCTGACGGTAAACACTGGGCTTCACTTTCAGATGGAAGAAGACCAGGAAAAGAGATTCAAACACCCGTTCTGCACTTACTCACCACCATCCACCCAAAACCCAACTCTACCAACCATCCTGCCCATGTGTTGGTGAAAAACGCTACCAGACCTCACCATTGGCAATCTCATTTACTGCACACAACATCCCACTTCCAGACTGTCGTTTATTTCTATTACACACACGCTTTGGAATGATTGCCGGTCTATATATAGAGTCTCTGACTTGCTTTCAGAATACGAACTTTGTAGACCTCTCAGACAGTGTTCATTTCGTTAACAAAAACAACCTTTTTTTTTTACATGACGAGATGGCACAGACGTCATTAATTAACACTTAATGTGCCTAAATCAACATGTTGAAGAAAAAAAGAAGAGACTAAAATGTTGTTTAAAAAGTAAAAACGTGACCAAAATCTCTCTTTATTTCCCTCTCTCTGCTACTGTCTCTCTGACACACAAAAAACGCAGGCTTCAGCCCTCAATCTGTCTCTGTCCATCTCTGTCCTTCTTGTCTCAGTCCTCAACCCTGACGGATGGGCTACTATAATGCATAACGTTTGTGGGTTGGGTCGGGTTCGGGTGGTTGATTAAAGCATATTTTTGCATGCTGGCAATGCAGATTGGCTCTCATAAAAAGGGGCCAAGTGGGTGTGACTGACCCACGCGTCACTAATGAGCACAGTCAGGAGGACTCGTAAGAGCAAAGCCGCATCCTTCATCATTCAACCTGTGTTTTTCATCAGAGAACATAAAATCTTATATGAAATGAGTTTGACTAAAATGACAAAAATGATTGGTTTTGGACAAGATTGACTTAAGTGTTCAATATAATCTGATGACTAAAGAAGGACATTTAACACAGGACTAAGATTAAATTAAATTAAAAAGCCAAAATTAAGACAGAAAACATTCTGACTAAAAGTTGATTAAAATGTAATGACTTTTCGTCGACCGAAACCTTTTGAATTGTCGTGACTAAAACTAGAATTTTCGTCTATTTAAAAAATAGCTGCCAAAATGTTCTGCTGAATGTTTGAAAAATGGTAAAGCTTAAGTTAATATGCAACACACAGTTGTAGAAAACTTCCATAGCACCTGAGACTACTTATAATAAAATAAAAAAAGTACAGAAAATGTTCTCTGCCTTTTTTATTTATCTACATTCTACTCTCATTTAATCTTTTTCTGTTGCACACAGTTTTTATATTAACCACATTGATTTATCCTTGTGTATAAAACGTGTTATATAAAATCAGGTTTGCCTTGCCTTGCTTGTTCATCACCAGAGCTGGTTAATTACCACAGTACAACAGATATTTACGGGGGAGGAAGTGGCCACAGAGGACTTGAACCACCAACCCCAGCACTCCTCCCCTCAAGGAGAGTGGATGCATTCAGTGAGAGGACTCTTCAAGGTAACTAATCCCCTTCTCCTGCAGCTCATTCTCTCCAGCAATCCTCAGAATTACGTCCCGAGACAACACACACAATATCTGCATAAGGCACGCACGCCCTCACGCACGCACGGCTCTGGAGAAGCAGCACTGCCCCTCCTACCCCTCTGTCAATAAGCCCAGTTTGGAAACACTTTAAACAGACTTGCACATTGCTCCGCTACAAAAAGGGAAAACTTCAAGACATGCTCTCCTCCATACCCGCAGGGTTAATTAGAATTGTTTTAAACAGCCACTGCCATGCTTTTTAAACATTTATGGGTGCATGCATTACAACTAAGGCATTAACATATCCAGAAAGTTTAACCTCTTCTCTGCTCCCGGGCCCCATTATGAGGAGCAGAGGGGAACGAGAGTGAGGACAGTTGACCTCTGCTGCCCCATGTGTTACAGCTGAAAAACAATAAGGGAATTTTCAATGAGGAGCAGCAGCCGGCTTTGGATCAGAGGAATCGGAGCCAAGCCACCATGCCGGCTGAATGACAATCAGCTTGTATGTTAGTGATGAGAGAGATCTAAACCCAGAGGCTGTGTAGTACCAATAAAAACATACATTATTCACTAACAGGGACATACAATGAGCTGTAGTGTTGAATAAAAAGATGAGTGAGAAAGGAATTACTGTTGTGATCACTCTGAGGCAAAAGCACCGATACATTTAGATATTTCAACATTATTTTTACATTCTATTAAAAGCTATTAAAAACAACAAAATGTTCTGGGGCAATACAAGCAGTTCTAGTAATGTACACACAATTCAGCATCAGTATTATCCAAGATCACAATTTTAGTTTGGAAAGTTAATGAAGTCTGTGTTTGTCTGCAATATTGAAATGTGATTAATAATTTTGATCCAGCAATATAATCAGGATCATTTTTTGAATATGCAGCCTGTACTTTGAATTTCAGTGTTTCAGTGTGAACTCTGTGTAACAAATAACCGGAGTATAACCTGAGTTCTGTTAAACTGTCTCAACCCTTACCTCACAGAAAAGGGTTAATTTGTCATCGGGCAGCAGACCGTTGGCCTCGTCCAGCAGGAAGTCCCTCCTTATGAACTTTTTGAAACCCCAGTCCTTCCCCTGCACAAAACGGTACGCTCTCTGGCTCTCTGTAAAAGAAAACACACAGACAAACAAGAAGAAACAAGATTATTTGGGGACTTTCACAGCGTGATTAAGCTCTGCGTGTGTGAATGTGTGTGCGAAAGAGAAAGTTTGTTATGAGTCATGGCCATAAGCAGCGGAGAAACAATGGCGAAAGAGGCTGGGTGCAGGAAGTATTGCCTGCAGGGAGCTTTTAACACTTCCGAAGAAAACAGAATCTCTCGTTTTCTCTCCCTCTTTCACTCTCTGTATCATCTCGCTGCCACATAAAGACTAGTGGTAAACATGAGACAGAACTGCTGTGCCTCTTTGGCCAAGAAGTGAGAAATTGCAGGGATCAAAGCAGTCCAATTATCATGTGTTTATGGAGTGCCAATTATCTCTGACAGTGGTAGGAAGGATTTGTATCACTCTGTTGCACTACAAAGACATAGGAAAGGTGCTGGAGTTCTTGTGTGTACAATAGTCACACTGTGGGGGCGGTCACAGCTATCTGCAGTCACCTAACAGTCACAAATGCTCACATACAAGGTCAAAAGATAATGACTATGAACTATGACTGCAGCAGAGATCACAGCAAATTAATGCTAATTGCCAATAGAAACGAAGCAAGGCACTACCACATAAATTCTGCAAGTAACTGGAGCTCTGTTGGAGGGATGTAACACCATTCTTTGTAGAAATTACATCATTCGACATTTTGTTAATGAGACGAAAATGCTTCCTCGGGCACTGCTCTGGGATTTCTGAATGTGTTCAGCCGAGACGAGCTTAAGACCCTTTCTGTGTATGAAGACATCTTTGTCCATTCCTATCAGGGAAGACATGCTTCACCACACGATGGAGGTAATAACTTAAGGCTGTATATGTCTGCTATTATGTATCCAGGCCTATAAAGGCTTAAATGGCTTCATACGATGCAGGAAAACCACTAGAAAGCAATCTTTGGTCATCAAAATGCCCTACACAGGATGTTGACATGTATATGAATGATTGTATTGTGTTGAGAAAAAGCAGAGAGACAAATCCACTAAAAACACACTAAAGATCCAGTCCCCAAAATCACCAGAAGAGGTTTTCACAACGCTCATTTGGCCGTACTGACAAAGTGTAATAGCCATGTGCGCTCAGTCTACATACAGTACATAAACTCTGTGTTATGTAAATCAGCATTTGTGCGTGAATCAAATCAGAAAGCATACATGCAAACCCGACAGGGAGCTGTATTAAGAGGCTGGTGATGTGCCGAGCAGGCTGGGATTTGCAAGAGACGTCAGAATTCAAATTGACATGAGGCTTATTTTTAATGTCACTGTTATCATATCCCCAGAGACAAAGAAATATCATTAAATGTAGAACCATTTGATATGTGCACAAGTTGTATAGAACTCATGCCTGCTTGAGTGGCCTGAACGCTCACCAAAAGACACAAAACCCTCTGAACCCTCTGAGCCCCCATAGTTTCAGGGCGTTCTTTTCCTGCAGTCACATTTTAAGATAAGATAAGGTAGAACTTTATTTATCCCGAGGGAAATTGTTGCGCAACAGTTGCAATACACAGTAGGAGACAGTATAAGATTCAAAATTGTACAAAAGTGTACAAAAATTTACAAATAGTGTAAAATGTTTTATGCAAATATATATATGTAGAAAAATGTAAAAATAAGATGAGCTGAGATGGGGTAAGGAGCAGTATTTGGCAATATAACAACATAAAAATTGAATTACCAAACTAAGTATGAAGAGGGAAGAAAGCTACATATTAACCTAAATATAAAGAATGAAGATAATGAAGAGTGGCTCACTGTGGCCTTGTTTTTCAGTGCAATATAAAAGTCCTGCAACTCAATGGAAACAGCACAATCATGGCTAGACATAGGGAGACCTTTTTTGTGTAGTGTAACACAGCTATAATGCCATAAATCATATAAAAAAGAAAAAATGCAAAATTAATTTCTTTGATAATTTATTTTACAAAAATTGGAAAAATATAAGTGCCCAGAAGTGTTATCAATATTATTATTATACATATTGAACTATTTGTATTTTTACAACCTCTCTTGTCCTATCATCTCTGGAGAAAACTGTTTATTTTGGGTGAAATTTCAAATGGAGACGTAGAATAAAGTGATTTTGATGAAATATCACTATTTTAATCTTAGATTTGGTTATTTCTCCTGATGGAAGAGTCACACATGATTCATTCAAGGGCCATCGTAAATTAGAAAATCCGACAATAATTTCTGTTTTTACAGTTTCAGGCTATGATAAATGATGAAATGTTGGCGATTTTTGAGACATGCCTTTCAAACCAGCCGGCGGGTTGTGGGGTTTAGATTTATTCAGTATTTCTTAAAGCCTTCAGTTTATCATTTATGACAATTCAAGACTTCTGCGAGACATGCAAAAAAAACGTATATCCATGGAAAATCTATAGATCCAACTCATGTGTTTATGACAGATGATAAAAAAAAAAAAATGTTAAACTATAAAAACAACCTCTGAGACCCAGGGCACTTTTAGCAGGAGTCTTTTACTTCTTCATGCCCTTTCTTTATTTTAGTTTTTTATCTGGTTGAATAAAATAAAAAAAGGGCATGAGAAAGTAAAAGACTCCTGCTAAAATTCAACTGAAACAGGCTATAAGCTCACCTCTCACTTCATACAGCTGAAGTGTAAACACTACACGTGGTTAGCCCCGCTAGTTCAAACAGATTTCTCTTCAGGTCGCTTTTGACTAGAGATCCCAACAGGAGATCTGCAGACAGATCACAGTGGGAAGCACTAAGATGAAGTGACAATGCTGCTGTAAGATCCTGTGTCAAATCCCCTCTTTGGATCTGAGGGAGCAGGCAGCCTAAGAGGGGATTGGTGGAGGAGTGCAGTACATATGCAGTTATTCCCACCACTGCTCATGCAGGCGGCCCTTCTGTAATCCACATCCACAGAGGCTGTGTACGCAAATACGCTGACAGAAATCACCATGCAAACACACACACGCATTAGCATGCATGCAAGCACAAGTATGACAAATCCTTGTATTCTGCTTTTTCACAGCACTCTACTTTATTCATTGTTCTGGCACTGAGTGTAACCAGGGGGGGGGGGGGTCAGTGCTTCCAAAAAGAAGACACTGAGTTTTATGGCCCAAAGATCTCTCAAGCAAAGCTGAGCATGTTTGAAAAGAGAGTCAAACTTCTGTACACTGTACTGTTTGTAGCTGGGAAAACACAAGAAGTAGACATAGTACCTGGATGCCTCTCAAGCATCTGCAGAAACTTGACTTTCACCCACTCTTTCATGTCCTTTAAACATGTTTGATAAGACGCAGCATGTGAGACCCAGATAAAGTCCCAGGGCACAGACACTACTTGTGAAGTTGTGTTATTTTGGTACAAAACAAGACTAGCAGTGATGAGTGAGGACTTCCCCAGTGGCAGTATCTAAAGCTAAACTGTGTGTGAGGAGAGAGAGGTTGGCAGGAGAGTGAGATAGCAGGGAGTGAGCCAAGAGGAAGAGGTGATGAGAGGTGAGAGGTAATGCTCCAGCAGACCAGTGGAAAAGCACAGAGAGGTGTGACTTCTTCAGTGTTAACCCAAAACAGTCAGGTGCCCGTGTGTGTATGCGAGAGTGTGCGCATGCATACGGGCATAGATGACGAGGGTGTGTGTGTGTGTGCTGAGCTCAGCGAATGCCATGCTGCCATTTCTGGTGGGGCATCAGAAACCTGCACTGGCAGAGAATGAACTGCAGGTCAGATCGCTGGTGCTCACTCTTTCAGTGAGTTTGCCAGGGTGGCGGGAGAACAACCTCTGTGCCAGAATATCAAAAAGAGCTGGGCAGCGGTGGAGGGTGTCGGCACAACTGAGATATCCAACGGGAAGAGTGTCAGTGATGAAAAACACTGGTATGCTAGAAAGATTAACAAGTGTAGAAAGAAGATTGTGTTGCGTGTCACAGCACACTTGATAATTATAATGGAATTTGTGTGAAAAAATCTGTTACAATGTAGACATGTATAGGTACTGCTAAAAACAGAGATGATTTTCATGATTTCCCCATGTCACGATGTGCTTTGATGGCTCCCTGACATAAAAAAAGTGAGGTTTCTCACCCTGCCAATAAAAAAAAAAAAGACTGAAGGTGATGGGGAAGGTGAGAAAACTGAGGTCTGAGCTGGAGACGGAGAGAAGACGGAGAGAAGGCGGAGAGAAGGCGGAGAGAAGACGGAGAGAAGACGAGGGAAGCGGGAGCGATGCCATGGTGTTTAAGTGAGCGGGGGCATCCATATTCAGGCAGAGGGCTCAGGGGCACGGCTGGCACACAGAACGAGAAGGTCGCCAGAAGACGAGCTGGCATGTAGAGAAATAACAGCCGACAGAGCAGCCAGAGTCAACATCTCTCTTCCTGTCACTCTTCTTCTCGCACACATCCAACTTTAGCAAAATCCCTGCACTAACCACTACTCACAACCACAAACAGAACAAAACATGAAAGGCCAGTTAGCATATCCATTCATTTACCAGTCTATGCAAGTGTGTGTATTCAGCTCACTAGTAACTGAGTTAAAAAATTGAAAACAAAACCTCATTTCTTCTACACACCGATTCCCATTGCATAAAGCAGACGCATTTAAACATGACATACGGCCTTTCAGAGAGAAAAATCTAATCTCTATTGAAGATTGGACTCTATAAGCTAGTGTCAGCACAAACATGTTTATTGACATCCTTTCTACCAATGTCAATATCATCTGATTATGTAAAGACTGACCCATAGCTTCTCCACTATTCGGCGTGCTCCACTCACCCACACAGAATGCCTGATCACCTCCATTAGACACACACACACACACACGCACAGACACACACACAGACAGACAGACACACACACAGACAGACAGACAGACAGACAGACAGACAGACAGACAGACAGACAGACAGAATCTCCAGTTACAAAATATAGAAGCAGCCCACAGCAAAAACCTGCTGCAACTAGACTCTCCGGCCAACTCATACACACATAAGCTTACTTAGCCTTTGGCTACAAAACAACAAAACCATTGTCTGTAGGGGAGACTTAACAAGGAGACTATTTGAATACAAAACAGCTTGCGGCAGAGGATGAGAACTTTCCATCTCTCCTCTCTGAGCTGTCAGAACAGGAGTCTGCAGGGGGGCAGATGTTTTCTCTGGCAAAAGGAGGAGAAAGGGGGGAGTGTGTCAAGAGACAAGTTACAACCCACCCAACAGCCTCAGACGAGAGAAGCAGCACATTAAGCCAGGGAGAGAAATGATGTGGCCAAGCCAAGAGTACCGGAGTACGGCGTGGGGAGGGGAGTGGTGGGATACTACTGCTGCCTGAATCTATCTCCATTAGCAAGTAGGGACCATCAGAGGATCTAGACACAGACACACACTCTCTCGTGGGGGGCTCAAGGGCTGAATGATGCTCATGTGGTGTTTCATCAGATAATGTCAAAATCTGCAATCATAGCACAGCCTTCAAATGTTGGACTCTTTCTATACCTCCTCCTTTAAGTACTGCAGGGATGCTTTCATTTCCACACGCCAGTCAACACAAATCAAAATGTACACCCGCTAAGGGTCTGGCTAAAACTTTTAATTGAGTGAATGGCAGACTGGCTTGTGAGTCAGAGTCTTCCTCATCCAAAAGCTACAAAAGACAGAAATTCAAACCGACACGTTAAACACAAACATCCGCTCCTCAGTTGTTCGGCTCAGCACTGAGAATTTCCATCAGCAGGATTTTGCCATTTGCCTTCTATACTAATGTTAGTCTGCTTCATTTTAAAACAACGCACTCACTACAGTTTAAAAACCTTCCTTTCTATAGCGATAATCCGCTCATTCTTCAACCTAACCATTCCTGTTTGAAGTGCTCGTAAAGTACCAGACCTCACATGCATTGTATCAAAAGTTTGTAAAAGCAGGGCAAGCAGTGACCTGCCATATATACAGTCCGCAGCCACACAGCTTACTTAATTAAGGCACTTTGTTTTTATTTGGCTTTATTTTCCCGAAGGCCTGGATTAAATTGGATTCTAAATGATCCAGAACTGATAGAGCAATCTTTACTACCATATTCTTAGATGGAGGGGCTCACTAAACTGTCACAAATATGCTGGCAGTTGGGTAATTTTCTCCTGTGACAGGGCGAGCGAAGATGAGGGCCCAGGTCTCCCCTGGGGGATAGAGGGAAGATTGGAGGAGGGCATATGGTAAGAATGGGATGGTGTGTGTGCACTATAGAGCACACCATTTATAGGCAGGGCCCCTTGAGACACAAAAAGAAAGGAGAGAAAAATTAGATCCTCTTCAATTCACTCGGTATTCCCCACATTCAGGCTTTTCTGGGGTCATTTAAGAAAGCAGTGCTCACGAAATGGCCCAGTAGGGAAGTCACACACCTCAAAGGTCTGTTTATGACTCATACCACAGGCAAATCCTCTCCACAATACCACATAGCCAGCAGCGTACAGTATAATAGCCATGAGAGAAAGCTTTTAGGACAATAACTGCAGTAAAGTTCACTTTTCCTGAGTCTGTTGCTGAGCGCTAAGAGGTGGTATTCCAACATTACAGGGCAGAAGTGGAGTAAAAAATAAATAAAAAAGGATAAAAGACAAAGAAAGTGACAATGTGAATGTAAAAGAGAGGAGAGAGAGGTCTGAGTGAGCAAATGAGGAACTGAAACGCACATACGGGGAGGTGGGGGTGTCAAGTTCACATGGGGGAATGTTTCTCACAGGAAAAATTATTTTCCTTTCTACACAACCTGCACCGCAGGGGGTTGTACACAGATTCACTGCATATGCCTCCGACTTAAACACACTTCCGCCTCCCACCTCTACCTAACTCCCACCCGCCCCATCTCCCCTCCTTCACGCTTCCTGTACAGTATGCTGCAGGGCACTGGGAGAGAGGGAGGCAGCCAAAAAGCCTGATAACCAGGAACGGTCACATCTGGCCCTCACTAATTCAATTCCACACAAGTTTGCTTTTCCTCCCAATAACATAACCTAATTAAAAAAAAGCAGGAATTGGAGGCACATTCATTTCCAATTCATCAACGGGGAGAGAGGCGGACGAATACTTCTAAAAAGGTTGGGTCTTTTTTAATTAAAATCAAAATTGCCCCACGCTACTTTGAATTATATATTTACTAGAAATGAATCCAACTGCCAGTGATTACACAAGCCCATATGGCTATCAATACCTCACATTATTAGACACACTCGGAGTATTAGACACACTTCCCACCTCCTGCATTTACAAATTTCAGCGCCCCAAAGACACAGGTGTGACAGGAGTTTTTAATTTTGAACCTCTCAAACTTTGAGATATTCTCAGTTTTCTGCTGAATATAGACTTCTGTGCAGGTTGAGCCTAAATTGTTTTTCAGTTATTAACACAAACTTATTTCCAATGACAAGTTAAGAGACAGTGGACCTGGTTGGTGGACAATTAAAGTAAAAGGAAATGAGGACTTGTGTTCCAGAGTGCAGGTCAGTATCAGTTGCTTTTAGTCACACTTACCCATGGCTTTGGTCTCTTCTCCCTTAGCATTGAGGATAGAAAACTTAAACTTGGCGCGCACCTCACTTTTTGGACAGCTGACTAAGAGCAAGTAAAGTGACAGATAGTCTTTACTCTCCTCATCCAGACCTTTAGGGTTCACACGCAAACACCTAGAGGTAGAAAAAGAGAGAAACATACTGATCAGGAAGACGAAGCTAAGAGGTAAAGTGATGCTTTGATTCCTGGAAACATTTAACCCATTGTGTGTATGCAATCATAGCATTATTCTATCAGTAATGGCACCCTGGCTCTCATAATGTATTGTGTACTTATTTAGTAAAGCCTGTTGCAAATGTTGCATCCTTGGTGTCACAGTTAGATCTATTTTAGATTTTTTAGATTTTATCAACCACCCATTCACCGAAGTGATGGTTCGATGGTATTGATTCTACAATACACACCACTGATTATAGCATAAAGCCATATATCCTTATATCTGTTTAGGTAAATGGAACAAATGTTTTTTTTTGTTTTTTTTCTACAAAGCTGGAATCAAAACCATACTTCATTCACTCCATAATGAAAAGCTTTCAGTTTCACAGGCAGCTGAGATGAAACACTAGACAAAAGAGTCTGAGGCTTTTTAACGCAAACACACCAACATAAAGCTGTATGCCAATATTTGCAATGTCAAACAGCAATAAATTGGCAAAACACTTAACTGCAAAAAGCAGAACATTTCACAGATCAAGCGTAAATAGGAAAGGAAGGAAACGGCTCAACCTCAATACTGGTGCTGTATCAATATGATCCTGTACTGTATAAGTACCAATATGTATGTACCATAACACAACATCCATTATCATTTATTATCCCTCTACTTATGAACAGGAATGCAGTCTGTTTTTCAACTTAAAATGAAAGCAGAGTTTCCTTAAACCAACTGCAGATCCAACGTACCTCTTTCTTTCTTTCAAAACAGAAATACGTCAGGCACATGAACAATATATTTTACCCAGGCTATTTCAAAGATATGCTGTGTGTATTGATAATGCGCGCGAGTTAGTCTTTTTACGTTTACATGGAGCAGTTTAACAATGGGTGGATTGGATATGGATTGTTTGTTGCACAGGCGTGACATGTGAACCATCACTAACATGTGAAACAGATGCATGCTGTGATTCTGCAAAAACATTTGAAGAATTTACATTTCACACTTTTTGCAACACAGAAACAGTATTTATGTGATGGAGCTCTCTAGACTAAACACTGACGAGGAAAATAAATATCTATACATAGATTCTGTTTATTTATGATTCATTTAGGAGGCAATTGCAAATAACTCTAATACTTGCCTTATCAAATTACCTCAATTCAAAAGCTATTAGAAAACAGAATAAAGATGGCAGTGATGGCAGCATATCTATAGAGATCTATATATATATATATAGATATATATAGATAGATATATATCTATATCTATAGATCTATCTATCTATAGATCTATATATATATATATATATACATGTAGATATAGATATAGATATATATGTAGATATATATATATATATATATATATATATATATATATGTATATATGTAGATATATTCATATATATGTAGATATAGATGTATATTTGTTTACGGACCGGGAGGGCAGGCATAAAAAAAAACACACAATATAAAGTGCAAAACATATAATTTAATTATTACATATATAATGTAAATGTAATTATTCCATTTTATCTTATGCACTTTATTTATATTATTACTACATTGTAATATATATATATATATATATATATAATATAATACATAAACATTTTTTACAATAAATATTACCAACACACAAAAAAACTTTTTATATTCTTTCTTTGCGGCCTGGTACCAAATGATCCACGGCCCGGTACTGGTCCGCGGCCCGGTGGTTGGGGACCCCTGCTGTAGATAACATATTATACATTCTTGGCAAGTTCTGCAATCCATGAGTATAAGTCTTTTCATTATTGTGTTACAATTTGTGCTCTGTCTTGTTGTAACGCCTAAAGTTGTGGGGATGACCTGCAGTGCACTCTGGATCTCATTTCTCTAACAAGCATCCATGGGAGCATCGGAGGAACAAGCAATAATGCGACTGACAGTGAGCTATGATACAGCGGCCTGGAAAAGAACATTCACAATTGTTCA
Source organism: Bovichtus diacanthus (assembly GCA_943590825.1). Lineage (NCBI taxonomy): Eukaryota > Metazoa > Chordata > Actinopteri > Perciformes > Bovichtidae > Bovichtus > Bovichtus diacanthus. Next base: position 5,351,242 of record CALSBV010010309.1, read on the forward strand.
CTCGGATAAGATTAAAAACAAAAGCAGATAACTTACATGAAGATGTGGACTAATGTCATAATATCCACAAAACAACTGAGGTTGATGTGGTATTTGAAGAAAAGCCCAAGTTTTCTCTGAAATTGCACATCTCCATTTGTTTCTAATTTAAGCAGGTAATTTAGCAATCCCAGACCCACTGTTGTGTGTTATTTTACCCGAGGCTATAGTCATTACTTTCAGCGCCCCCGAAACTGCCATGTTTTTGATGTGAGATACAGAATCTGTATCTCTGCTCTATGGAAACAATGTATTTTTTATTTGATTATTCAATATCGAAGTCTTGTATCTGTATCTCTGGTCTCTAATAATACGTCCTGAGAGAGGGATCCATCTTTAGTTGCTCTCCCTGAGGTTTCTTCCATCTTTTGGGAGAGTTTCTCCTTATCCGCTGCAAGAGATTAAGGACAGAGGGTGTCGCATGCTGTACAAGCCCCCTGAGCCAAATTGTAATTTGTGATATTGGGTATATAAATAAAATCCCTCCAGCATGTTCTAGGTCTCAAAGCAAGTCCGCCAACTCCTTCCAGAGCAAACCAGTCTAGACAGAAATCGTATTGTTCCAACTAAATCTGTGCTTTTTAAAAACTGACCGAAGCCTCCTCCCAGCTTTCCATCAGGTATGTTTTGTTTTTCTTTATAAATTGTAATTGCCCCCCTACCGGATTGTCGCTGCAGATGTTTTGACTGCTTCTGTGACCTCCGTTTGACAGATGAGCAAGGCTTCCCCAAAATGTTCCGGCCCCTTCTACAGAGGTCAGCAATTCCTTCTTTAAGTATGCATACTTAACTAGCTATACACTTACAATTGTTTTCCAGTGTTAGCATGCTTGGTTTTATGTTTTACACATTCATCCAGGTCATTGATCCTGGTTTTATCTTTCACTCTGAGCCTATTACAATGTGAGAAAGTGAAGATGCAGCCAGATGGGACCAAATCCAAGCTCCACTGGTAATACAGACTAGACGAAGACAATGTTGTAGCTCTCAAAGATGGAACAAGTGGATAATATTTGAGCAGTGTCAATGTCTGATAGCTACAATGACTTCACTGACCATTTGAGTTTGTCGTTGGCTCCAGAGGAGAAAGTGGAGCTTTTGATGACTTCTCCCATCTCCTCGCGACAGAAGCTGAAATTGTTGATGGTCCACATGTAGGAGAACCTCACCACTTTGATCTGTGCAGAAAAGACACAGGAAGAGCGGAAACCAGATTTCTTTATTTATATATTTATCTATTCTATATGGGTAAGTGGTGTTTGGTCAGCCTGGACTTCAAAATACACATCAAAACTGCCTTTCATCTTAATAAACACTGACAACAAACGGAGGGAAAGAAGAAAGGATATTGTATAAAAAAATAAAAAAATAAAAAAAATAAAAACTATTTTGCAAGAGGAGATGAAAAAACAGACATCATCAATGACATACTTTATCTACCTTGGCTCTTACCAGGAAAGTGAAGTCGGAACTAGCAGAGCCTGTACTGCAATGACTAAAACAAACACGATTTCACAGTATAGGTGACCTTGAAACAAAGCCTTAAATAACACCATTTTTTGCGTGAAACAAATAAGGGTTGCGATATTGAATCGGTCAGGAAATCACTGGAAAAATCCAGACGCGATTTAATTTCAATCAACTGCTCATTGACCAGTTAAACAAAATATGAAGCTTTATAGATTAGTGATGTATATTTAAAGTGAACTTCTTCGGCTTTGATAGACGGGCTCACTTTCAGATGCAACACCCACATCCACAGAGCAAAAGGCACCAAAAAGCTTCATTTATACAAAGAAATTAATAAATCAACTCACTCACAGTTAGCTCCTTTTATCATTATGCCAAAACTCTTGACACAAAGAAAAGGACCAACAGTGTTAGTTATGCTCTCCATGCAGCAATGTGCTCCCTCTCATGCTGAGAACACACTCCCTCCTCACCTGAGTGCAACACCAGCTCTCAGCCACGGCGCCACTGGACATTTCTGCCAGGGGAGGGGGGCTCGGGGCTCTGGACATTGCCAGCCTTGATGCAGAGATGACCTGAACGGGGCTGGAGCACCAGCCAGATGTGGGGTGAGGTACTATGGGCGGCACAGGGGAGGGAAGGACCAATAATCAGTCAAGCTGGCCGCCTCTTTGACAACACCTGCCGTACTGAGAGCTGAATCCAACCGGACGTCCAGACTCCAAAACAGCTACGGGCGCCCTGTAGGGACACAAAAACACAGTCATTAAAATAACTTTAAACTAGTGAGGCACATTACTATGAAAAGCTGTGACCTTGCGTGAGTGCTAGTGTGCATGTGTCGGTGTCTGAGCATGTCAAGGCAATTCCTAATTAAATGGTTAGTCTAATTGAGCGGTATTTCCTAGTACATGTAAGTAGGACATAAGGGGTCTGAATTCATTTGCTTTAAAATGAGGCTTCAGCATTCAAAGCACAGCAGCGGCACAAGCTCTGCTTCACTGGGGGAAGCCTTCCTTTATCTGCGCGTGGTTTCGTCTTTGTTTTGCTTTGAGAGGAGCAGAGCGCTGTGCCAGCCATCTGATTCCAGCCAGGCTGCACCCGTCCACCGTGGCTCCAAGTGAAGTGCAAGACTTTCATCTCAAGCTGCCAGTCTGTACTCTCACAAACACACCCACAAGGTCATACATTACTTTGAAAAGCCAGTGCTGGCTAAGAAAGGTCGATGTTGTTTTGTATAAGAAGGGTTTTTTTGATTCTGAAAGTCTGCGATGAGATTTACACTGCAATTGCTAAATTACAATTAAAATAGGAAAACTTCCTCATTATTTTTGTTGAATTTTTTGTCCTTTTCCTACATTAACAGTCTCATGGGATTGAAAATATTGTTGAAAAAAAAGAGAAAGAAACATGCGACAGTTTGGTTTCAAAGCTTCATTTCAATGCTGCTTTAATCGCTCATTTCCTCTGGTTTCATGCTCTGCTCCTCTCAAGTTCCCTCCACATATTTCAAACCCAAGTCGACACAAGGTCTCAGGATCTGACTTTTCTCACCAAACTTGCACGTCCCTCCAATCTCCTGCCAAAGAAACCCTTCTACTCCGCTGCTTAATTAGTGTCTGACTGAGAGAGAAGTTCAGGACCTGAGAAAACTTGGCAAAAACTGAGTATCAGACCGAGAGCGCAGAGAGACAGAGCGATAAATGAGAGAATGGGTGAAAAGTAAGACAGACCTCTGTCCCTGCAACTGGATAGTAGACAGGAGAGGCGACCTCAGCAGCTCCAGAACAAGACACGACTTAATTAATGTTTAGAGATAACGCCTGCATCTGATCTTCCTCACTCCTTTTCTTCTTTTGTGCTATTTGTATCTGATGAAAAACACTGGTGGCATTTTCGCTCAGTAAAACAATAAAATATTAATCACAGAAGTTGGGAGAACAAGGCAGCACTGATTTGCAATTTAAATTACCTGAGACTTCCTGGCAATTAATTATCGTCTATACGAGCGAGTAAGAGCGTATACGTAGATTATCGCACGTGTGTTTCTCTTTGCGTGTGTGTCATAGTTCCGACTTTGCATATTTGAAGCACAACTTAACAAGTGCTTTTCTTCTATCCTGTCCCTTAAAAAGCAACATGAATGCCGAATAATCAGAGGGAATCAATTTAAGAAAACATGACAACACTGGCAGCACTGCTAACAGCCTCACAGTTTTCTAAATAGACCCAGATGACGCTTTACCAGAATAGAGAATAAAGAATAAAGCTAAGGATGTTTGTTTTTTTCCATCGTTTTCATGACAAATATCAAGAGCAGGGCAGCGAGAGCAAAGCAGCAATAACAGCTCGGAGAGATGTTGGCGATGTGTGCTAATCATAGAAATCCCTCAGAAGAAATGTCTTCAGACAGTTCATTTGTCATGGGAATCAGACGATGACAGCGTGAATGGGAAGAATGACTAATAGGTGATAATGCACACAGCATAGACAAAATAAATATTGTCACATTACAGTGTATGGCAGGCAGAGATTTACAAAGACTGTGTGTCCCCCAAAGGCAATTAAAAG
>CALSBV010010309.1:5379231-5402213 GCA_943590825.1 Bovichtus diacanthus
CACACACACACACACACACACACACACACACACACACACACACACACACACACACACACACACACACACACACACACACACACACACACACACACACACACACGTCTTTGGCCTCTAACTGAACACAGTGTGCTCTTTTCATCTAGCTTTTGCTTCTGCTTTCTTGCTGTTCTTGCAAGTTTTACATTACCTAATTAACATGGAAAAAGTTTTTTCGGGGGAGGCATGAAACACACAGGCCCACATAATTTTCCCTGAAGGATATATTTTATTGTTCTTTTTTTTTCGGCCTCTAATGTTAGCACATCCTCCATGCCTCCGCCCTCGTTTCCCCTTCTAAAAACCTGATCTCCTTCCTCTTTTCTTACTTTTTAGGCTTTTATAAGAACTGAGTGCAATTTCCACTTTTAAATGACGACTGAATACACCCTCAAACTTCTTACCCAGCTGCCATTTATATGATCAAGTGTCTGCTGCATCCTCTGTTCTCTTGCTACTTGGTATTCCTCCACTGGTAGCCTTAAGATCTTCTGTCACCTTCATTCTTTTTGAAGGTTTGTGTTTTCCATTCAAACCATCTACCTTATTTCACATTCAGGACCATCAATTTCCTCTTACCCACTATTCGGTTCAACGCGAGCCATCTGAGAATAGGTGTACGCATCTCAGAAAGCAAAACAAAACACAGTTTGCTTCAGAGAAACTACTAAAGTACAACTTAGTATCCATTATTTTTTATGTCTGCAACTTTAAGCCATGTGGAATTCAAAAGAACACAGCATGTCAAACAAATAAATGTGTAAATCCACTTAACTGTAGACCTATTACAGAATTGATTTGTATGCTCAGGCTAACAAATCAGTGCAGAACACATGGCATCAAGAAGACTGCAATATTTCTGAAGTACAGTATTTACAAGCTAGTTTAAGACTTAAAAAGCTTATACTAAAAGACACGCTTGAGTTAAAAATGTTTTAGGACTTTTCCAGGACCTACAGACACCATTTTAAGTCAAACATGTTCATGTTAGCCTCTAGAATTCAACAAACGTATCATAGTATCAACATACCCCCACCACCCCACGAAGTATACTTGCCATTTCCCCATATTGGTACAGACCAATACCCCCCCTTCCCTCCCCCAGATCCTCACCCCATTTGGTACTCACCTAGATCAAAGTCACTCACACATCTGTTCCGCTTGCTGCTGCCATGACTAGCCAGCTGGACTCTGTCCGTCAGGTCTCTCTGTCTGTAGGTGTGTCAGTACTGCATGTCTGTCCAAAGCCTGAGCTTCTTGGCAAGCTGCAAACGCAAACAGCGGAAAGAATCAACAAGACTGTAGTTGTGAGAGCAAGCGTGGGTGTGAGCCAGTGCCTTATCATATTCTTGCAAGAGACTCCTTGTCAAGTTGACTGTTTGTGTGCGCATCTGTTATGTAGGAGACTTGAATGCAGAACATTTGAGATGGGTCGTGTGTGTGCTTGTGTGTGTGTCTGTGTGACAAGATATTACAAAGACACATGTTTTACGAAGAGGTGGTGAGGTTTACACAGCGAGGCGGAACAAAGTGGAACAGGGGCCCTCCTTACGTAATTACACCCGGCATTAAAACACTAATCCAAACACAAACTGTATCTGGACTGTATCCAAACAGAAAACTGAGCTAAGCCACAGGTGTAAACAGAGCTATGAAGGAATGCAGTCTCATTTAAACAAATCAAATGTTGGTGCTTATAGCAATAAGATTCAAAGCAGGCTTAATGCTTCTTAATACTTCCTGGGGTGTATTTACTCTGACCCATAAATACGGATAAAAATCTTTGTGGATATAACTTAGATGTACACGCTGCATGTTAGTGAGATGAATAAAGGCCCCGCAGAGACCCCAATAACAGTAGAACCATCTGACAGTGGCACTCAAGTTCATATATCTCCTCTACCTAAATAAACATGACCGCTTACTCATACTCCACATGTCTGCCAGCCAACCACAAACCAACCGGATTTCACAGAGCGGCTGGTTGGCAAACCATTTATTCTAGAAAGGTCTTTGGAATGTAACAAAATGTCTAAAGCTTAACAGCCACAGTGATGCTCGCTGGGCTCATAATACATCCAATCCATAAAGATGTCTGACATTTAAGACATTAAAAGTAGAAATAGCTGGCTGATTTGAGTCATTTTTTTTATATCCAGCCCATAAAGTAGCTGCATTTTAAATCAGGCATGAATGACTTGAAATGATGGCAATAGCTACAGAACAGTGACTCACAAGTTGGCTTAAGTAAAATCTTTAACTTACATTTTCAGATGTACAGAACAAAGAATAGGCCACGTTTTACACTCAGGCTCTTTGTATTCATGACCAGTATCCAAACTGCCTGTGGGCTTTTACCTCAGAGAGAGAGGAGATGATCTACATGAATGAATGAAATATCTTAAGAGCCACATGTTTACACATACATACCAATGAAATGTCAATCAGATGCATAATATAGAGGTTGAGTCCTGAGAGAAATGTCAAAAAGGGAGCCTGTGTCTCTGATGTGTGCGGTGCCAGCATCGTCTGATCAATAGCTCACTTGAAATGAATATGTGATCACTGGCTCAACAAAGCAGGCATTCACTCCAAACTTGACAACAAAATAGACGCACCCTGGATCAATAGGCTTTTTTTTTTTTTTATCCATTGAATACCAACCTAGATTTCTAAGACATTTTCAACAGGGAAAGGGGGACTGGCCATCCTGCCCATTACACTCCTTCATTCAATGTTTTTTTTTATTGCTTTTGTGACATTTAGCAGTCAAAGTTGAGAATGTAGCTTCAGTAATCCTTTTTACCATAGTCCAGTTTTCATATTACAGAATGCAGTACGTACTATTATACCATGGCTAAAGAGAATACTGGCTATTTTCAGATAACTGCACAGCTTTGGCACACATCTTTATACATTCAAACCTGGCAACATACTAGTTTCAGCTTATTGCTGCCTCTACTTGCCATAAGACATCGACAATGTTGAAGCTACTGATGAAACCATTAGTCTACTGATTGATTAGTCGCGCAAGAGAAATTAAAATTTCTATCAATTTAGATATTCTATTAGGCTAATCGTTTATCAGGCAAAGATTCAAAACTGGTTCCAGCTCGGGTTTCAGACTGTTAGTCGGGGAAAAAAGGTGTCACCTTCATAAAGACTCTGGGAACTTGTGAAATTTTATATATATTTTATAGACGACCAGACAAAGTTAGCTACCAGCAGGTGAACACAGTATTAGTATAGCAGCTCAAGAGAGTTCTTCAGGATCTGGTGGCCGAAAGATGATAATAAGTCAGTGTTGTGTTCACAGCTTGTTTGTGCTGCCCCCAAGTGGATAAAAAATCAGTTATTGCAATAAGAATGACATTCTGAACTTTCACTTCTTTCTGCTATAATACTATCATAATATAAGGATCAGCACAGTAACACAAATGTCCTCAACTTTAACTTCTCCTTTCCACGTTGTTGTTTTATTTGTGGTCTATACTTTCTGTGTCCAATATTCCCACCAGTCAGAGGTGTGATACTGGGTTGTGACCACAGGAAATGAGGTATGACCTGTAGCTTGTAACAACCCCATCAACAGTTTAGATAAGCAGGATGGGACCCGGCCTTCATGACCTTTCTGTCTTCTCTGTCCTGTGTCGTTTGCCCCTGTGACTCAATCTCAAGTGGTCAGTTAATACGAGGACAGACGACAATACACAATCTAACCAGTCGTGCCACCGAGGCCTGACTGGTTGACACCAGCCATGTCTGAGCATCATGAGACAGCAGGGTCCGTCTGGGAAATAAAAAAAAAAATGTAAAAAAGGGGGATGGAGCTGCCAGACAGGGAGGTGGGAAACAAAAATTCAAGAGCAGGGAAAATAGAAAGCAGAAAAATGAAGAGCTGACAAGACACAGGGGGGGGGCAGAATGAAAGATAGGTCGATGTATAACAGGCTGATGAAATAGAGCGAGAAAGACAGAGAGAGAAAGGAGTGGAACAGCAGCTCAAACAATAGTCAAGAAACAGAGGAACAAAAAAAAGAGACTCACTGAAGGGATAGAAGACAAATCAAGCAAAGGGCAGAGAGACACGGAGAGATGGGGGGAGCCCGAAAAATAAATAAAAAAATGTCGGACTCGATTCTTCTCTCAAAAGAGGGGAGAATCAAGGTGGAAGAAGAAAGGATTGCTCCTCTATTTGTTACCGCGGCCTAAAACCTGCACAGACTTAAAAAGACCAATATGTAGAGAGGAACAAAACGCCATGGGGGGTACATCAAGCGCTTCACTACATTGAAAAAGAGCCACAGAGGAAGAATAACTGACACAATTAAGGGCATAACTGTCATCGCAGCCAATCAACCTACCGCCCACACACGGGCAACAAGCAATAGACCCATCATGAGGAGGGATGAAGGGCTGCTAATTTCCCCTAGCAATGCAGCACCGACTACTAATAGTGAACCAGACACCTTAAAGGCCTTAAGTTCTAATGCAACAGAAACATGAGACACATGTACAAGATCGCTCCATCACAACACGTTCCTGCCTCTTTTACATTCTGAGAGAAAAGCTGACATTTAAATATAATCCTGCTGACATGCAAATTAGGTGCAGCCAATTCCATAACCCACATGTGCATCAGAAAAAGAAAAAAAAAAAAAAACTGAGACTGATGTGTGAATCTGAAACCAATCACAGGTGGATGCATACCCTCACTCAATAAAACACAAACTAAATTTAATGAGCTCTCAAGCTCCTCCACGGTGACATTTCCTCTTGCATTTCTCCATCTTTTACAACTGTCTCCATTTCTCTCCCCCCCACCACCACCTGGCCCCCACTCCACCTCCCCTCGCTCAGTTTTTCATTCTAAATCCACTTCTCTGCCTCCATCTTTTTCTCTCTCTATCCAAAACAACAGCCATTCCAGAAAGAGGGCCATCAATCTTCTTCAATGAGACCAGAGTGCGAGGGAGTGCCAAGGCTAGAGCAGATTACTATCTCTCCTTACCACCACTCAACACTGGATAACATATAGAAGGAGAGGATGGGCAGACAGGGAGACACGGGGGGTTGAGAACGAGGCAAAGAGACAATCTTAGATAGCAGGCGGACACATTAGATCTTAAAAGCCTCAAACACACTTCCACCCCCGTCAACAGCAGAGGATTGTCAAGTAAAGAAGCACAGCAGCTGACTTAAAAAACTCTAATCCTAACTGGCAACTCCAAACCTGACCCTTGATTTATTTCCACATAGAGCTGCGCTAATGGAAACACTTCAGCTTTCATCTCCTGAAAACAGCTGTCATTTTAATAAATGTTTTCATAATCAATTAATCAAAGTGATTCTTTTCAATGAATCTTTTGATTGTCTTGATTTGTTAAATGTTTTGTTTTTTTATATTTAAAAAAAATCCAAATCACCAGCTCCCAAAGTCCAAGGTGACCAGATGTTCTCTTGATAGATGACTTAATGTTAGGGCATTACAGAATTTTATCAAATCTGCTTATTGAATCCAGATCCTTTCAAAGCCCTTACCAAATATGATTTGACGCTAGCTTTAAAATATCTCAAACTCAAAGAACTTTATTCACCTTTTGTTGGCCTAGAAAGCAGGAACATGACTCTGACTAATCCCGAGTGTAACTCGGTGACGAGCAGCCGTGAACTGTGAATTCAGCAGTCACATATTCTCCCAGTAAAACTGGGTTGGGAACCGAAGGGTGGCCGACATTACGGAGTGTGGACCGGTAGCTGGATTTGTGGCAGCCCATCACTGGCATCTCTCCACACCAACTGCATGTACATATATATATTTACTATGTGTGTGTAATAAAATATCACCAGAGAGAGAGAGAGAGAGAGAGAGAGAGAGAGAGAGAGAGAGAGAGATGGGATACAGGGGAAAGTGTGGAGGAGAGATTTTGCATAGAAAATTCTCCTTTTAGTAGCTAACACAAGTGTGGTGCAGCAAAGGCTCTGTGATCTCGTATTACTTATACAACATCTTCTCAAGCAGCCATGTTCAAACCAAGGACACAACAAGACCACCAACCAGTTCTGACAGCTACATCCACAATTGAACATGATAGGACTAATTGCTATGCAGCTTTCTCGCTAAGGAGAACCTACATGGGGGAGTTTTGTCAGGCATAATAAACTCTCCTTGCATTGTCACAGCTTTGTTGAGGAGGAAGGTTAAACTTAGAGCTGTCTGTAAAGCTGTCCCTCTGCAGCAGCAGTGCTCTAACTGGGGATCAGCGTAGTGTGGCTTCTGTTGGGCCTCTGGGCCACACAGTGACGAAAAGGAGGAGGCAGCAGCCGTGGGGCTCAGCCCGGCGCTAAAGACTTTGACACGAACATAATCACTGATAATTGATTTGCCTGGTAAGGAAGGTGTAACATTAAAAGATAAAAAACGGCAGCGGTGGTGTCAGCACGGCGCCGGGGCTTAATGTGAGCTGATGGGGCCGACGCTGCCTGTCACATGCCGTCTAAATCACACAAGAAGGGACGGACACATATCATCAAATCAGCCCTAGACTCGCTCAGCACCTTCAAAGGGGCTTTGATCAGCAGCAGGCCGAGGGAAGCGAGGGGGCACACAAGCCAAGGATGGCGGAGAGATGGAGGAGGAGGTCGTAAAGAAGACAGGAATCCTTTGCTGTTGCAGGACGGCCCCGAGATATCATATGACATAAACAGCGTGTCTCAATGGCTAGCACCCGAAGAATAAACAACTTATTGAACTTAACGTAGGTGATAACCTTGTCCTGTCCAGCGACTGTAATAAATACGGGCTGAGTGGATTTAACTTGAATTTTTTTCATTTACAAGTGATACGAGATGCTCCAACGTGATGTTTGATTTAGCTGATGCAGTTCCTGTCGCAAAAACTACATACTGTTAAACACTGTAATGAAGCTAAAAGAGGCAACTATTAACTAAAATTAATCAGCAACTATTTTGAATACAAATTAAATCATTAAAGTCATTTATCAAGCACATTTGCCAAACATTACCTAGTTTCAGCTTCTCAAATGTCTGGTTTTATAATCACTGAATATTGAATATCTTTGAGTTTTGGACCTTTGGTGCAACAAACAAGACATTTGAAAACTTTACCTTGGGCTTTAAGAAATGAAGATAGGCATTTTCCACTTTTTTCTGACATGATGTATACGAATATTCTACAGAATAAATGACAATAAATCACTATGACGTTGAACAAGCAAACATAAAACCATTGCTCAGAGGAGAGCAAATAGTCCGTGTTGACTTTACCTTTAGTTGATTGGCTTTTATCGGCTGTCTATATATAGAGGAATATAAAGAAAAGCCACAAAGTAAAATAAATGCAGGCTGTACAAGATGTTCAGAAGTGAATCTTGTAATAATCAAAATGGAGCATAACAGTCAGCTAATGTTGCAGTTACGATCCAGTTAATGTTATTCTCTCAATGAGATGAGTGAGTACTGCAATACTATGGCTTTCTCATTTTATGGAGTTACTGAACACATTGTTAACCCACTGCACCTGTGATTTGAGCAGACCCCTGTTTCTTAACATGGCAAAACATGGAGCGCCAATTCTACTCACCCTCACTGCTTTGTTATTAACGTGTAATGGAGACACATGAGGTAAGTCTACTAGCGGTGACTGGGGTGTGCCTATCTGCTGAGTGAACTGATGAAGACGGAGGGCTCCCTATAGCCTTACAGTCAGAGCGCTGATAAATTGGCCAGCCTTCACCTTTTCCCCAACTGCAGGAAGTTTGTGTGTGTGCATGAGAATCAGCATGGACGCCCACTAGACTGGAACTGACAATATTAAGTGGCAGTGCCACCGTTTTCATGAACACAGGGAGGCCAAGAGAACCGAGGAGCAGGAAGGCCTCTGTTATGTCACCGAATAGCCGACATAAAAGGAGCCAGTCAGACTATCTGTCCTCCTCTACAGCACCAACGGACTCATCTTTCCCAAATCAAAGGTTGCTGAGAACAAGCAGCATGACAAACACACATTTCCACAGACATAAACACACATCACCTCATGTCGAAAAATGGCTGGTGGGAGATCAAAAATTTTACAAATGTTTAATAGAACCATAGGAGCTCCTTCAGAGGTAGACTGCAGGGGTCGGATATCATACAGAGGAGCAAGGGAAGAAAAGAAGGAGGCTGACAGGGCAAAAAGGGAGTAATGGCAAATAAGAGGGGGAAAGGGGAGCAGCGAAAGCTCCAGGCTGAAGACGGAGAGAAGAGGAAGACTGGGATGAGGAGTGAGTGAGAAAATGCAAATGAGAGACTGCCGAGAAAAAGAGGAAAGAGAGGAGAGAGAAAGCGAGTGATTATAGGGACTGTTGGAAGAGAATCTGAAGAGCAGAACAAAGCTGACAATGAAAAAAGTGTAGTGGGGAGGGGTTGAGAGCACAGAAGGAAATGGCAACGCATGAGACATGACAAGCACACTTCATGCAGCCTTTTGCTGCTAAAATGGACGGCATGCTTTCTCATAATGTCCTTCAAAAAGTATTGCTGGAGGCTATAGACATGACAGCACAATATGTTCCAAGAAAATGCAGGAGACGCAGAAAATGAAAAGATGAAGGGGGTAGCCAGAAAGAGGGAGAGGTATACCAAAAGGATGGAGATGATCCCCAGAGAGGCGGCCCATGGCATCGGCTTGTCAAAAGCCAGAGCCACAGGGAGGAAGAGGAAGAGGAAGAGGAGGAGTGTAGGCAGCCCACTGAGAGGTAGCATCCTCTTCTCAGACTCGTGCTCCCTGGCTGTCCTCCACCAGCAGCTGGAGGCTAAACTTTAGATTCACCAACAGCCACCAGGGAGAGAGGAGAGGCCTTGGGAAGGGGGTCATCTACAAGCACCAACCAAAACAAAATTTAGGGACGCACATCTGCGTCATTAGCAGACGAGCCAAGAGCCCCCTGATGTCTACCCACAACCACATCCCTCAGAAATGTGGCCACCACAGTGCCTGTGTGTGCACACAAAACATCCTCTGCACAATCGCCATAGAGCGATGTCAGCCTCCTCTTCATGAATATTCATATGCCTCATTAACACTCAAGTGGGGAAACACAGCATATTGCATGAGACTCCCGTTACTTGGAGAGAGAGTTGAGGGAGGGAGAGGAAAGGGAAAGAGGAGATGGGACACATGGCGACTGTGGAGGAAGCAAAGGGGAAAAAAGACCGAGTAAGAGGCAAAGCCTTCTTTTCATTGCCAGAAAACTTTTTTTGAATCTCAAGAGTGGAGGGGAAAAATGTCCTATATTGTTCCGGGAGCTGATAGCCTGTCGCTTTTCCTTATGAAGCCAGACTAGGGCAGTATGAAAGCAGCGTCAGCAGCAGGGACAGCACAGCGGGAGCCCAGGATGGGAATTATAGACCATTTTACCCTGCGAATCCTCCAGCAATAAAAGCTTTAAAACAGCTGCAATTTGTCCTGTAATGTCTGACTGTTCACAATAACTGCTAAACTGTAGGGGATATCTGTGAATGCACCTCAATGCAAGCTGCAGCCAAACAAACATTCATGTAACCCTGTCCTTGTTCGGTAACAAAACACACCCGCACAGACGTACAAAGCCAGGCTGTCTCGTACGCAGACACTGATTCAGTCAGTCCACTCAGTCAGATTCTTTCTCACTAAGGCACTTGCCAACAGACACACATGCAGACAGATACCACACAGAGAGAGAGGATTATTTCCTCTTTATGTTGTAATGCCAGTGAATCTCTTAACAGGAACTGCCAACACGGGAAATCTCCCATCCTGCAGCTGTGTCCTCAGAGAGACACTGGAAACTGGAGAGACAGAAGATACTATTTCCTTGACTTTTTCTTAGAGACTCTGGTGACAGAAACCAAGTCCAAATTCTTGCCCCACCAGAGTCACTCTGGTCCTTTAAAAGGGCACGGACAAAACCCGCGGTACCATAATTGGACCAGGTTTCTGGAAATCAATACTGCTGCTTACATCAGGGGCCTCCACCAAAGCTATTTCATATTCCACCTTCTACACACAGTTTCTGACAAAAAAAAAAAACACCCTTCAATTTCAGAACAGTATGAACTATCGATTTCACAGCCACGATTCTTACTCTCACTCCGCCTCCTCCTGTCCTCTCTCTTTTCCAGTCCCCTACCCTTGACACGCAACTCCTTTCCCAAGGAGTGTTTTCTGTTGTGGGTGAGGAATGTGGAGTGGTTATTACATGTGAACTTTATCATTTTAGACCATTCAAATCTCCTATAAGTGGCTTTATTGCAATTGGTTTGGGACAATGTCCTCCTCCAAGTGAAGTTTCATGAAGGATGAGGGAAACGTATTTCTTTCACTGTAGTTGTTCAACTATCTGTCAAATAACAAAAGAAGAAGACTGCATGTACTACTATTCTTTTTAGTTGCATTGTAAAAAGTTCCCCGTTTAAATTGTCTGCTCTATTTTAACTTAGTTTCAGTTATTACTCTGAAAGCAGTTAGCGCTGTATGAAAGGTACTACATAAATAGTTTAAAGTTTATTTTTTATCTAGAGATGAAATCATCTTCAATATTAAATAATCTGTCACTCACTCCAAAATGCATTTTTGTTTGTCCGACTAGTGGTCAAAAATTATAATACATTTAAATCAATATTATCAAAGACTAAGAAAACCAGCAAATACTGACACACAAGAAGCTGGAACCAGATCCAGAAGCAATTTACCAAATATCTAAATGATTACCACTTCATTGTTTGTCAATCCACTAGTCAATTAATCGACTAATTTGTTTAGCTCTGTTTTTATTACTATTGTATGTTAGTATATTACTAACCAAGAGACCATAATGTCTGCAAACAATAAAACTACAATTTAGGTAAATGTTTTATATCACACAATCACAGAATGGTATGACCCGACATTTTTAATCTGTACACAACAACCATTCATGCATAAGTAATTGAGACTGGGCTTCTCATGACTTTTGGGTATAATACATTATTGCTACTGCCCTCAACATTGTACCTAAAATTGATATCCTTCTCAAATGCCAAATCAGACAATATTTCAGCCATGACGGTGCTGGATCTGGCACTCAAACTGTTAGGGTGGGTCAGCACTTTCCAGGTCTAAATGCCAGTTAATATCAGTAGAATTAGATCGGACTTTAGGCAGTGACACTTTAACCAACTGTGTTGTCATTCATTTATATTCACATGGCTTTCCTGGGTCACAAGTTGTGCTGAGCGGCCTGGCAGAGACCGGGGACCTGACCAGTTCAGATCACAGGTCCAAACTCTGCATGCATGCATGATTTAAATACATCTAAATGGCAGATGGCGAGATAGCTGGCTCGTGTCGGGCACAGAGACAGAAGCAGCGATGTAGGAGAAGCAGAGGATGAGGCTGCGTATGAGTGAGAAATGGCTTGGCTTGTCTTTAAGATTACTTTTCCTCTTAAAACATTCACTTCATCTGTGTCACTCCTGCTCCCAACTTGTTATTGGAAAATAGGAACGCTGGAAACCCATTCGATGCCAGCACTGTCTGCATCAGTCACACACTGACACACACATACACACAGAAAATACATTTCATCCTCCATATTCGAAACAGCCAATAGCACTGGCAGGCATTTGCGACCCCAATCCATATTTCAATTTCCCTCCTCTCATGCAAACTAATTCAATACTTGTTGCCTTCCCTCACAAGCGATCGGCAATGTGAGAAATGAGCTTCTTCTCATGCTGAATCTATAAAAGGCCCAATCAAAAGACATTTTTGAGTGGGCTTCTGCCTATATCAATTATGTCTTATGCCTGCACACAGGAAGATTCTTGTAAGTAGCATAAAAAGATGGAAAATTTGTGCTTTTCAACATTCTCACCACATTGTAATAAAATGCAGATCACTTTTCTCTATTCAGAATGTATTCAGCCCAAATTAGCTACATTTAAAACTCATATTTTACATCACGCACTGTCAGTGCTTAAGACAGGAGCTTAACATGTTTTCAAACCACTTAAATAAGCATTAAGCTAACAGTGGGATGTCAATCAAATGAGTATTTAAAATATGATACTCAAATTTGAGATTTGACCTTAAAGTGGAATCAGGTTAAAACAAATATAGCACATACATTGTTTTCCTTACATTCATCAGTTACATTTGTGCACTTCTAAAAGTCCCTCCCAGCGAGACAGAGAAACAATAAAAGCTGTAGGCTGTGATGCCATCAGCCAACACTTTTTGGAATTGATCCAGCTCAGACACAGCTCAGGAGCCAGAGTGGCCATAGTGACGAGCCCAATTTTAGAGGAATTTAAGTATATTCTTTTAGTCAGACTCATTAGTGGGAAAGAAACTCAGTAAAACTATTTATTTAGAGATTCTACAATGGCTTTCATTCTAACGAGGGAACCATTGGAATGACTTTCCCCTCACTAACTTAAGTTTGATGTACTAATTGTTGTATACTGCGATGACTTAGAAAAGACTCACACATCTTGACATTCTCCCTTGCTGCACCACCAACAAAGCACACAGCCAAATAAGAATATGAGTGCAAACAAATATAGTACATGGCTAGCTGGGTGCAGCAGAGTCAAATTGAGAAATGGTGCAGTGCAGAAACATTTGGTTTGTTAAATTCTTCCAGTCTAAAGTAATCCTCACTGTGTACTTGATACCCCTATGGTGGACAGTATGTTATCGTTTCTTACATTCACTGACAATGCATTCCGCGTTAGATGCTGGTTTTGCATCCTGATGTAAATTCCATGAATGCACCCCAGGAATACACTTCTGGTTTTGTTTTGCTCGGCATGTTTTTATTGTGTAGCATATATGGACTAGGCTACAACTGCATTTCAATGCACAATCCTGTGTTGCAGAATGCCAATAAATGATCCTTGAAATCTTGAAGTATGTACAAACCTACACATATTTGATGTTGTTAAAACAGGAAAAGATGAGTAACAACAGCTGCTCCAACTCAGGCGCCTGGCTACACTTTTCCTCACAATCTTTGGCCATGTAAAGGGAGAAGTAACCCAGTAATAGCGACAAATTTTGGGGCTTAAATGAGGACAGCTTTACGGCGCCTGAGCGGCCTCTATGACTCCATTCCTGTCAGATTCTATTAGCTTGGCCTCCACCGTGTGTTTCGATTGGCTCATGGCCTATTCCCAGCAGTTACAGAAGCACCTGCCGTAAATAAACCAAATGGCTGCATCTTGTAGAGTATGAAGAGGAGGGTGGGGCTGGACGCTTGTGTGTAAAGAACATCTGACAGAGTGGTTGAATAGTTTAATATACAGCAGCAGCTGAACGGACACAGTCGACTAGAGGGAGAGCTTGACACACATCAGCCTAAGAGTTTAAATTTGACTCGTGTTTAAAAAGAGTACAAGCAGCCAGGCGAGAAAGACACTTCTAAATCAAGACAAGTGGTCTCATTCCACTCCACATACACACTCTCCTATAAACAAAAGAAAAGGTGCGTCTATCTGCCAGCTGCCCGGTGGAAGTCTAAGGAAAGGCCACCTGTCTAATAACTGTTTTTGATGCGCACACCTCAGCAATATGAAACTGAGCATCTGGCCTGTCCCCTCCAAACTGATCTTGTTAACAGCATGCGGATCTGTGTTCCTCTTATATAGAATCTATTTCACCCAAATAGGTTTTCCCCAACCAAAAAAACATAAGTTCGACCAATCAGGCCTGGAATGCAGTTTTGTCAACAACTCTCAACTGCCAGCTGTCCACTGGACATTTTTATAAGAAGCACACAGTGTTTCCTTCAGTTTAAGGAATTCATTTGTTGTCGTCCACCAAAAACTGAGAATCGTTTGAACTATTTTGAAACCAAGTCACTTGTTTTTTTATAAGCCAAACAACCCAAGACTGAAATAAAATGGAATAATACATTCTGGTAACAATTAATAAAATGCAATGCTTGACATGCTGCGACTGAATTAGTTGTTTTTTTGGCTTTGAGATGGCCTTTGAAAAACATTTCCTTGTGCAGAAAAAGAAATAGTGGACTACTAGCTCAGTCAGTAGCTCAGTCTGCAGAAAGAAGAAAGGCTGCTCACACAATTAATGACTATCAGCTATGTGTTACTTTGAATTAAAAGAACAAAAAGTACAGAAAGAAAATCTTTTTGGGAAGAATACACAGAAGCACATGAAGTATTTCTTATTTAATAATCAATAGCATGACAATCATAAACTGTAAATGGTTAATATTAGTTGCGTTTATGACTCACAAATCTTAAAATTAATTATATTGTTTTTGTCTGTTTTTTTGACTCGTCACTTCTTGTGGAAAAGCACAGGTGGAATAAATACCTTTAAGGATGGCTCTCAGCACGTTCATTTACATGCATGTATAAGTACAGTGGCAGGGCTCTGAAACTAGTAAAGCAGAATGGAATTTTAATATTATAAATCATACCTGTGCTTTACCCTATAAGCTCCATCATGTCAAACTACCTGACGAGAATAAGGCCTATTGGCTTCTGTGCTGTAGAAATATTTCTCCCGATTATCATAGTGTATAAAGATCTTCATGTTTTTTTGTTCAATTTTGACTTCAAAATTTGAAAGGTCAGCCAATAGAAAAAATGTTGCCTCTATGCATCACCCATTCTGTACAATATTACAGTATTTAATATTTTATATTCCTTTATTAGCCTACTTATGCTATATGGTGACATCAGATCCTTGTATGCGTCAAAGTCAGTGGAATTTTGTTGGACTGTTGTAATATTCCATTTTGAAAATAGAGATGCAGCTAAATAAAAATTCCACACCATCGTGAAAATTATGATCGCGTCTCATACCCCTGTTTACCGCCCATGGGGCCAATGCTTGAAAATATATGCGTCTATCCCTTCTTTCACTTTAGACTGTTTTGAATCAAACAAGACTCCCATTCAGAGTCTCTGAACTCCCACACGCCTCCCTGCACATGCATACAATTCCAGCACAGCTGAGCAGAAAACTATGTGGGACAAACCAACTGATTTCTTTGTACATGCACTTAGATTCATACAAAATAGACAGCAGGAGTTATACTGCCAAATGCAACTTTATAAGTAAGAAATTCTGCTGTTTTTTTTACCTAATATCCTCCTTTATTACTAATCAACAAATAAGTATACCTGGAGTTTCAAAAGACTTTTCTTCATGACTTATTCCCCCAATTCACCATTGACTCATTCGTGAGTTCATGATTTTATTTGTCTAGTTTAACCCTTGTGTGGTGTTCGGGTCTGTGGGAACCGTTTTAAATTTTTTATCAAAAGAAAAATGATATGATTAATTATTTTTTCAAACTGAGACTCATTGGCCTTGGCTCATTTACTGTGAAGAACATATATCAGAATACATGACCACACACTGTACACCCCCCCCCCCAAGCATTTATATTACATACAGGATGTTCGGGTCCACTGGACCCGGGGCTAATAAAAGTGTGGAAATTGGTGTGTATTTGTGTGTGTGTGTCTGTGTGTCTGTCTGTGTGTGTGTCTGCCGTTCCCGCACAAGGTTGCAACATTGTTGCAAAATTCAAGCACCAACACCTGTCTGCTCTCACATTCCCGCACATTTTACCCTCTGTCTTGAGGGAACCAATCTTTATTTTTTCATACTCTATCTCAGCTGCAAATTGGGGGCAGGACACAATAAATATAGCTTTGTCAGTGTGGTTCCTTATCACAACTGATCAAGATGGCCAAAAGATTCTCTGCTCACAGGGCCTTGCAATTGATTTTGGAAAAGAAAGAAGCATTTGATGATGATGTAGAGGAAGAGGTTTCAGAATGTGAGGATCCCATTTCTGAAAATTCTGAGTCTGACAGTGACTTTGAAGAAGAGGATGAGATTGAGCATCAGCTAGTTCCAAAACGAAGACAAGCCCCAGGACCAGCCCGTCAGCAGCTAGCAAAGAGACAGAGAACTTTTCCATGCAACAATGTCTCTGGAAAACTTCCACATAATTTCCAGGATTATCCACTTTGATAACCGAGACGACAGACCAGCTCGACGGCAGAGAGACAAGCTAGCTGCCATCAGGACAGTGTGGGACAAGTGGGTGCACGGCCTCCCCCTGTTTTACAACCCTGGGCCTAATGTCACCATTGATCTGGGCTGCCTGTGATGCCACTTCCTCATATGCTTAGAACTTCATCTACACAGGGAAACCTGATAGACCCTGAGAAAAATCAAGGCATGAGCGTTGTCCTGGACATGACTGAGGGACTCAGTGGACACAACAACACATGCGACAATTGTTTTACCTCACACAAGCTGGGACAGGAGCTCCTAAAGAGGAAGCTGACCATGGTGGGAACGATACGGAAGAACAAGTCTGAGCTCCCACACAAAAAGCTGACTACAAAGGAACAGGCCTGTCAACTCTTCCAAGTTTGTGTACACGGCAGAGATGTCCCTGGTACCTTATGTGCCAAAGAAAGGCAAGAATGTGGTACTCATGAGTACACTGCACAGGGATGGGATGATCTGGGGCCAGGAGCATCAAAAACCAGAGATTTTATGAAAAAACAAACAAAAAACAAGTAGCACTTTAATTCATAAATGTGATCTAACAAAGGTAAAGGGCAAATATTAACCATATACAATGTTTATATTGGTTGTAATTAGGATGAAGTAAACATCTGTTAAGTATTTTAACATAAAATTGTTTGATTGTCTTGAATTAAAAGCCCAAAAATACAGCGGGTCCACCAGACCCACGAACACTGGCTGAATAACAAAAATATGAACACCGCACAAGGGTTAAGACGTGTTTTGTATTGTTACGGTCTGTAAAACAAAGTTTGTTTTAATTGATTTGTTCTTTATTAGTTGATTTATATTCTGCATTAATCTGAATCTGCAAATTAAATAAAGCTGCCAAATGAATGTAGTGCTGTAAAAAGCACAATATTAGCCTCCAACATATAGTGGCGTAGAAGTAAAAAGTAGCATAATATGGAAATACTCAAGTACAAAATGATACTTCAGTAAAGTCCTTGATGAAATGCACTTCGTGACTTTCCACCACTGAAAATACATCACTCATTTTATTTGTGGCTTGAAACCACTTTTACTTGAAGCATCTTGCAGGACGTCACTCTGCAGTGCAGTCACCTTTCTGCTGGACTGCTCCGCTGGATGTAGTTTGTAGTTTCTGTGCAACCTGCAGCTGTCCTGCACTGCGCAGAGAGATGCAACAGGGGTGGACCCCTGGTCACTATTTGGCAGGATACTCCGGAGGAACATCATACGTGCTCGTACAATGGGTTTATTATTTTGCATGTGTCTGCTGAAATGTTCCAACAACAAATGTTCGCTTTGACACACACACATACTACCAATGGACATCGGTATGACACAGAAAATGACAACAACAACGGAAAAGTCCTCCACATAATCTCGCCCTCATAAATAACGAACGCGAGCTAACTAACCTGCTAACGTTAGCCAGCTAGCGGCTAACGTCGGAGCCCTGTAAAAGTGCTCCCAGCGTTGAAGCGAGACCAAACTTACGTCAGACGAAACAGATAGCGCAAGAGACAAGCGATAAGTGTGGGAAGAGACAATTGTGTAACTTTAAAACTCACCTTTGTTTCGCTGTTCCACGAAAGGGATAAAGAATTTTGACAGGAGCTTCCACTGCACTTCCGGGTTAGATTGTGACGTGTAGAGGCGCCCAACATGCTGGGATTGTTTTGATTTTGTTGTCTCTATTTCATGCAGTCTATGGGTGGAAAAACACTGAAAAATAAATGCATTTCTTACTTTATCTGCCTGTTATTTATCCCTTTATGGCAGTAAGGCTCAATATGTAATTAGTTTAGTTTAACTTCAAGATTAACAGGGGTGGAAAGTTAACAGCCTACACACAAAACAATCACAAATCCAATGTTTATGCTACCAACTAACATATTATTTAAAAACTCACATGCTCTCAACTTTAGATATTTGGTGGACTTTAAAACTGCACAATTAATGTATAAAGTAAATGAGATGCTTCCAGACTGCATCCAGAAGTTGTTCCAAATTAGAGTGAGTCAGAAAGAACTAAGAAGAATTTACAAAGACAGCGAGTAGAACAAATCCAAAACAAAAATGTCAGTCAAAGTAGTTAACTTGTGGAAATGTTTTAACAAAGAAATTAAAGTGTATAATACAATTAATAGATTTAAAAAAAATACTTAAAAAAAATAAGATGATTAACAAATATGAAACTGAGGATTGAAAACTAATTTGTATAATAATGTTTTGTTTAGGACCTTTTTGTAATATATTATATAGATTTTTAATGTATATTTTTCTTTATTAAAGTAAGGTTTTGAATGCAGGACATTTACTTGTAGTATTTTTACAGTGGGGTATTAGTAATCTTACTTAAGCCCTTATCCTTTAATGTCAGCAGTGTCCACACTGTGATTAGTTTAGTTTGATTTACCAAGATTAATCATTAAAGTTAATTAAATTATCAGATTAAATGTTATTCATTCCCCAGGAAGGACATTTAGCATTAGAGTAAGAAATAGACCAGAGAGCAGTGGTGAAGTATTCAGATCCTTTCTATCAGTAAAAGTAGGGAAGTATTATTAGAAAATTGTACTTTTTTTAGGGATTTGTTTTTATTATTTATGCATTATTGTGTAACACATTTGATTGTTGTAGCTGGTGAAGGTGAAGCTGCATTTATATATTTATACAAGTATAAACTTAGGCTATATATTGTTGTTTAGCCTAGAGAGCATTATATTTTATAAGGTCGTCTTGTGTTTTGAATGAAAAATCTTAATCTGCAAAGTAATTTGTAACAATAGTCTTTGGATAACGGTAGTAAAAAATACATACTTTTTTTTCTGAAATGTAGTGGCAAACAAGTGTGAAGTAGCTGAAAACGAAAATAAAGAAAAAGTAAAAAAATTATACTCAGTTATATTTTACCACTATCAAGGGAGTAGATAAAACAAAATAGGATTTAGATGAGTAGAAAAAATATACACAAAGAAGCTTTATACAGTAAATTACGCTACACCTGCTAAAGAGTGCATTAATGTAATGTAAGGGCTTCTGTTTGAGGAAACAAAATGTTAAGCACCTCCAACAGTTAGTAGATGAATGCTATAAAAGACTATAGTATTTGGCTTAAATTGTTACAATGGTAAGGAACAGTGGCAACAAGTGAGGACAGCAAATGCAAGACAGCACAATAATATCAGTGCCAGTGGTTTATTAAAGTTAAAAGGCTTACAGCTGGGCGGGCTGGCAGATACCCGTTCGACTAGGCAACATTGCAACCATGATGATCTGACGAAGGAACTGTGGCAGTGGACCGGTATATGTTGCAACTGCAGATGAAGTGGGAACATGTGTGTAGATGGGCGGGGCGACTGGTGGATTGATGGAAAATGGCAACAATGAAGGGGCCTGTGGAACAGGGAACGTGGCTGCAGAGGAGGGACAGAGACGGACTGTGACACAAATGTTTCTCTTATGTGTAAAGCACATTTATCTCCTTGGACATAAAGACTATCTTTATGTTTAACTCTAAACCTTCCATGATTAGGAGTACTTCTACATTAAACTTGAATGATCCTGATGTGTAAACAATGTGAACATTAATATGTGTGTAAAATGTGATATTTCCTATTATATGAGGACAAAATGTAGCCAGACATGAATACCCAAGACACATCTAAAAGTAAGAATAAGTCTGTTTTTTTACTGCAGCAGGCTGTACCCATTTTCCATTTGGAGCTGCATGCTTGGTGATTTATCGTACAAGCACAAAGAGATAGATTTTATTTGTTCATCGCCGGTGACTGCTGCACTTTATTCCCAGAATTCTGGTCAGTATAAGTGTAAGTGTCTCTTTTCTTTTGTCATGGCAAAGCCTATTAAATACAGGAACTTTGTCATACATATTGTGTTGAATTCTCACCCTCAGGGAAGTGGGTCATACATTCAAGCAAAACATGTGAGGATACAGGAGGGAATGGAACAAGCAATTAAAAGCGTACTGACAATAATGCAGAACATAAATTACAGCGCAGTGTCTTTGTAAAGATTTACAGCTTTATTGGTTTGATGATATGACATGAAAAGATGTGCTGTAATATGATTATGATCTTGATGCCAGCATTTAAATTGGCTAAGAAAAGAATGGTGTGCATGCTTGTTTATGTTGCAGATGTTAAGTCACCACATGTGGGTAGCTGCCCATGTAGGGTAGCTTGGCAATTTAGCAATCTTATAAGAATATCATAATATGATTTTCTCTTTTGAAGATTTAAATCACATTCATCCAACTTCAACAAAAGCACTTGGGATGCACTACGAGTTTGCTGTGATGCTCATCCAAAAGGTCTGGTGGGATATTTAGTTTAAGGCAAAGCAAATTAGAAAGATAAACAAAAAGGGAAGAGGAATCTGGCAATTGAATAAAGAGAAGAAGAGTAAACTTGTTACGACACCTGGATTGTTTTCTTCTCAGGAATGTTTCATCTCCTGAGGAGCTCAATGCTGCAGGGATGGTATTGATAAGATCTTTTCACAGGTGGAATTTGATCCTCTGTTGTGTGAAACAGTCCACGTTACCACATTTCGGAATTATATACAATTGTGGTGACATTCTGTAATGCTACTCTGGCATTGGGAATAATAATCCAAACTTTATTTTCTCATCTTGTTGTTTAATGTACAGTGCATCCCTACATGATTCATAATGTGGAATTTTCCCAGATGGTGGGATGTTTCAGTACATGAAATTGTATTACTGTGTGACAATCCCAGCTTACTCCACAGGTCTGGCACTGTGTTCAGCCATGGCTCAGCTCTGGAGTTTGACGCAATTATAAATAAATAAGCATGTGGTTGGGAAGAAGACAGTGCCCTTTGGGAACAAGCTGAGAGAAAATAAAGGAAGTTTAATTAAAGCTGCAAACAGTACTCCCACAAACAGACATGTACGCACACACACAGTAATATAGGCAAACCAAAACAGACCATGGGTTTGTGTGTGTGCACTTCAATTGCCTTTATGTATGTTTGCTATAGCGACCACTGTACAAAAGAGAATATTTTGTGGGCACCTGAATGTCTACATGCACATGTTCACTTTTGTGCCTGTATCAACGTGTGCACGGGTTTACAGGGAAACCAAAGAAAGAGGAGGGAAGTATGAGTGTAAATTAATCCTGTGTTGTATTCAGGTCCTCAAAATGTCTTCATCACTCAGGTTACCTTCCTGGCAAAAGAGAGAAGGTGAAAGGTTTTTTGTGTGAACCCGACAATCACACTCTTGACACAGCCGCAGTAAAAGGATTTGGTTTATGCAGCGATGTTTTTGTTACATTATTTTCTGCAAAATGATTGAACTGCCAGTCTCCTTGTAATTACCTAAGGGGTGAAGGCAAAGGCACAGCCAGGAAAAGGCTGATGAGGGAGTATTGAATTTGCACTTCAATTAGAGTGCTTATAAAGTGTGGATTACACAAGGACTCCAGGGCCACCGCTGTCACTCACTTACCACAGTGTAGTATGGGAGGAGGGACAGCAGGCAGGAGGGGCGGTCAGTGAAGGCAACAGGGCAAAGGAACAAGGTGGAGGACGAAGGCATGCAAGTATGAGATGTCGAATGTTGGCGCGGCCTGAGCCACGTCTTTAATCAGGACGGATCCATGCAAAGGCAAGAAGAAACAACTTGAGGGAGATCCATCCATGTGTGAGTCAGGGCTCCCTCTCTCCAAGTTCTAGCCTTGAATTCAACAAGGGCATCTGAAAACATGCAGCCACACGAGGTGTTAAACTTCCCCGGCGCTGCACAGAGCAGCACTACACTGATTTAAAATGCCTCTGTATGTGCATTCATTTCCATTTTTCTGTGTTGTTTAAACAAGTCTCCTTCAAGTTGAATGGGTATACAGACAAATCTGTTGAAAAGGACCCAAAAAAACAACCTCAACAATATGTCTGAGTCCCTGAGTTAATTCTCAAATGGATTATTGAGCCAATGAGTGAAAATCACCGGCCATTTAGAGTGGATTTGTCTGCAAGGCAGCGATAAACGACTGCTGGCTTTTCTACGGCTTAGCTCCTCGATTCTGAGAAGGAGATGCTTGAAGGACATGCTTTTAGAGTAAACAGGCCAACGGCAGTGAACGAAAAAAAAAAAAAAAAAGGAAAATTTCAATTTGATTGCTCGGCTGTACTTATAAAGACAATGTGAGATGGTATACATGTGAATAATTGATTGTTATAGAGCTTTATGAAGTGTTCTCAGTGCTTAATTACTGGCTGTGATGTTTGCATGAGGCACAGTGAGATTTTAAGGATTTCAAAGTGAGAATGTGCAGAAGAAAATAAGGCTTTTATTATATTCTGTCTGACTCTGAAATCACTTTTAAAGAATAATAAGCTGGAGGCTGCACAAACGCAGGGTGACAGTGTTATAAGATACGTATGGAGAGGTTCCCTGAATTCAATTTGACAGTGCTATAAGATATAAGTGGCAGTAACGCGTATGCGAAGCTCATGCTAATTGGATATGTGGATGAAGAAATAAAGGACGACCTAATAGTTTACTGCAAAAAGGGATTTTATATCTGCATGCACCTTTAATCTCCCAGTCTCCAGCTATTTTATGTCTGTTTAGATCATCTCCCTCCCTTCTACCTTTCTCTCTCTCTCTCACCCTCCCTCTCTCTCTCTGTCTCTCTCTCTCTCTATCCCTCCATCTCTCTCTCCTTCCCTTCTACCTTTCTCTTCCTCCCTCTCTTTCTCTCCCTCCTTCTCTCTCTCTCTCTCTCTCTCTGTCTCTCTCTCTGTCTCTCTCTCTCCTTCCCTTCTACCTTTCTCTCTCTCTCTCTCTCTCTCTCTCTCTGTCTCTCTCTCCCCCTCT
>CALSBV010010309.1:5403107-5418973 GCA_943590825.1 Bovichtus diacanthus
GTGTGTGTGTGTGTGTGTGTGTGTGTGTGTGTGTGTGTGTGTGTGTGGTAGGTCAAGCATGAGTCTTTCACTGCCGTAAGCCCAGTTTAAATTCCATTATCCTTTTCAAAGACCAAATGGGATCCACAGCTTCATTTACTTATATCAAAGAAGCTGGATTTAATGACATGTTTAATGACTCCTTACATTGGCAAATGGGCTTTATTTGAAATCTCCAGCGCCGTCAGTAAGAAACCCTTTTCTCCTCCAATTAGAGGCATCCTTTGGAAGACAGACTCGCTGTTCTAAAAGAGGATCTTTTTTTTTTCAAAGACAGAGAAGGAAGAGCTGTTGACGCTTGGTCCCTCGCTAATGTCAGGCTCCAACAGGCTGGAAATACATTAACTATCAAGGTGGGAAAATATTTTTAACAGTGGCGGGCAGCGACTGAAAACTCCTGGGAGATGACAGTTTATGAAAAAGAGAGTTAAAGGAATCTGCTGGTTGAGACTCAAGATCTGGCCACTGTGTTTTAAGAGTGATATATTTTCTTCACTTTTAATTGTTTGAAATATGTATATTTCCACTACTTTTTTCAACATTTTTTTTGTGTAGTCAAATTTGCTTTGTACCAACGCTTACAGCAAGGGTTAATGATGTTTTTCTGTCAAAATAAATGCTGCTCTGAAAAATTGCACACTTGCAGATGTGTTGCTCTGAATAAGGCAAATTGTTGTAAAGAAAGTAGAACATCCTTGCTCTGAGCGTAGTTTGCCTCTGTGAACCAAATTATTAATATCTTAATTAACAACTACAATATGAAAAGTGTGAGACACATAACAGAAATGAAAGAGGCTTGTTTTTTTTCCAGGCTGTCAGAGGCTGAGCTATGCAGCTCAATTTGACTCACTCAAAAAGCTACTTCCCCTCCAGCATTGACTTGCATATAGACACATTTGCATAGTACGGTTGTGATATAGAAGCTGGAAGGTTTTCATTGTGACAATATGTGAAATACTTCATGTGATGACACACAAGAGCGCATTAAGTTACAATGTCTCGGAGATTATGTAATATGAAATTGCTGAATCAAAGATCAAACACAATCCTGCGTTTCAGTTTAGAAAACTTGACACATTAAACCCCAAACTTAAAGGGGTGTTCTTCTACAAAGAGACAGGTTGTATGAAGACTGATCAAAACTGAAGCGGCAAAGGCAGAGATATCCTGAGTTTTATGGGGCCATTCACACTTACTGACTCAAGTGCTCGAGGCACGTCAGGACGCCTCTCATTGTGAATGGAGCCTCCAAATAGCAGATTCAACTCATAAATTGTGCTGCAGCACAGCGTGAGGAAGTTCAACTTGATGCAGCAAGTGTGAGCCACAACCTGAACCAGCCAATGACCTTTGTTATGATTTCCAGCTGTTCGCAGATGAGCTGTTAGCTCCAACTATAAAACAACTATACCTTTACCAGTCAAGACGATGTCAATTTAACGAGGGACCGGGAATTTGAGAATAATGCTTGTAAACATATCACTCGGGAAAATAACTCTCCAATCAGAGCTGAGTATGTAAATCACATGTTCAACTAAACTCACCCACAAGCTTTAGGCTTGTGAAAGGCAAGAGGGAGTCTGTAAGTGTAAACAGCCCAATCGCACCACAAACTCTAGTTCCTACACTTCCCATAACACAATTTCATAGTGTCATTTATTCTTTATTATGTTGTAAATGCCCACATCTCTAAATCGTAATATAGGTTTTCTCTCCTTCCAGAGCCAAAGAAGATATTATACAGCTGTTTTTGCATGCTGACAAGTAAATGAATGTATAAAATTGGTGGAGTGCCCCTTTAAAAAACACTGGATTAACATACCGGTATTGTATACACCTAATAATAACAACTAAATACATTCAAATACTAATAGCAGGAAAACAAATACAAACCCTTTAGGAGAGGCACAAATGGTAACACACACCCAACATTGTTATGCTACAAATCATAATTCAAAGAAAAATCATTAAGATCAGTGTAAGATATGATTCATTACATTTACTCCAAAGAGGCCCTCGTCTGTGTCTTTCAAACTGCAGTCATTAACTTCAACTAAAGTAGTTTCTGAGACAGAAAGGACATTGGCTGTCTTTCAAGGCTTTGACACGCTTGGCTCCATCTCAGACATGTTGCACTATTACTCTGTTTCTAATTCAGGGGATAAACAAGGACATGAATCTAAATGCCAAAAAAAGTCACAGCATGAAGAACAAACCGAGCAGATTTCTGTCAACAGACACACCATTTGTCATTTCATTTAACCACTTCATCTCTGTCTTAGTGGTGTATCTGTAAAGGGCTTCACCTGTTAGATAAAATCTTCTGCTCACTGACCAGCAGCCAAAGCACAGCACAACAGGCTTATCTGTTTTCCTGACACAGCTGGGGCATAATGACCTCCTGCCACAGGTCGAAACATTTTTCTGTCCTGAATCCCCCGAATGAGGCTGCCTCTGCTCATTAGGGAACCAGAGTTTTAAAAACACAGAAAAACAACCAGTGCCGTGGTCATTAAAGATGCCATCGACTTTTAAATTAAGTCTCATAAAGGGCCTATCAGTGTGAGGGCGGTAATTTACGATGGCGTAAAGCCAATCCCATCCCATTTCTGTGTTCTTTGAGGCTTAAACAGATCTGTTCTCATTTCACGCTATTAGAGAAGGTCTGAGACTGTAACACTTAACATCTCAGCAGTCCCGGGCCTAATTTCTCATCATGTGCCATAATCCAATCCCACCATTTCATATCACCTTTTTTTCTATTAACCCCAACCAACACGACAAGGAAAATTGCTTTACATGTAAAGCATCAAATTTCTTGAGAGTGGCTTTAATCAATATTTTTCATCTCTTATGTTATCTCATTCATGCTTTATTTATTCTTTGTAAATATGTGTGAAGTTTTTTTACGTAGGGCTTATACAATGCACCATTTGAGGCTTCGCAACTGCGATTTCATTGTGCTTGTATGATGACAATAAAGTTCTGAGTAAATGCTCCAGCCACAGTTGTCTAGTTACTTTTTTGTAGAGACCTGTGAAGAATCCTTTACACTTGCCTAGTCAACACAAATAAAACCGTTGATGGAAGTTTTTCTAAGATTTACTTGGACATAAATCCTTCAATTCGTTTTTTCATGGTGATATTCTCAATTTGGTTGTTAAAATCTAGGTTTGAATCCATAACTACTCCAAGCTTTCTGAAATGTTTTTTAAGCATCCAGTCTCTTTAGTTTTACAGCGCGGTACAGAAACACAGTGTATAGTCCGAGAAAATAAGAGAGGCAAAAAAAGAGATCAGGACAAAAATGCATGACCTGGATTGACTACTTCTGACTCCCAGAACACCAAACAGACTTTGAATCATTCCTCTGATTCCCTCTATAGAGGAGTCATCCAGAGGGGAGGTGATGTTGGAGAACCTTCACTCACCTCACACATGGGGCAGGTCACAGTGACCTCAAATATCCGCAGATGTAGTTCTGAGCAGCAGATCTTGTGGCTACCAGGGTGCAGCCACAAGATCGACCTCCTTATCTCCAGTTGGCACGAGATACAAATCTAATGCTACATCCAAACAAGTCAGAAAGTCCAACTTTTTACATTGGGAAAGTGTTGTGGGGACACTACTAGTGCAAGGAAGTCCAGGTTGGAAACTGGGTTGGGTTAACTTTGAGACGTCCAAAACGCAATTGGTCAACATTACATTATCTATTGCAAAGAGCACAGTACTGCTTGTAAAGACATCTGTTGGTTATCAATGTTGTCCCCTGTTTTCCTCTAAGTTGGGATGGTGGAAGTCACACATTTGTTTTTAGAAGTTCAAAGTGGCCTCAACCAACCAACCTGAAATTCCCAAATTCCAGATTTCATTATCAGGTTTATACTTTGCTCTCAGAGGCAAACAAAGACAGACAGACCGACAGACAGACAGACAGGCAGGCAGACAGACAGACAGGCAGACAGGCGGGCAGGCAGACAGACAGACAGGCGGGCAGACAGACAGACAGACAGACAGACAGACAGACAGACAGACAGACAGAGTACTTTATTACGTAATCCCAGCAAGAAATGTTATCGTTGCAGCACCGGAGAGCAAAAGATAAAGAGCAAAATAAAACACTGTGTTGTTGCTCTTCGTGTTTCATGTGAAACCAAAAAAGTCCACATTCACGTGTTTTAATTTACGTCTGTTACTTAAATAACGTAACAAACGCTCTTATTTTAAGATTATTTTAAATCTTTTACTAAACTTAAAAAAGTAGCTTTGTTGCCTTTTAATTTATGTGTTTAAAACTGCGACCGTAATCCTGGAGTTAAAACTCTTCCCTCGAAAACGTGTTTTAGGATGCAGTTTAGTCGTATGGGAACATCATTTTGTAGGAGACAGGGTTAGGGTTGGTCTTCTAGATCTGTGAGCAATGTTGGTTAAGTCGTAATGAGTAAAGATTATCTTTTCACACACAAAATATTGTGTATATATATTGTTGATTGGTATCCAGGACATAATGTTTGATGGTATAAACGCTGAATCTCGGTCATGACTTTTGGCCTCTGCAACTCATTAAAAGAGCTGTTTTCTTTGCTGAGTACAGTATGTAAATATATTTACAGTGCTTTGATGAGCACATGCTGTTATGCTCTTTGAACCTTTTAAAGCATAAAAAGTAAGTCAAGCTTAGAGATTAGAGTATGGAGCTTATTCTCTTCCTGAACACATTGTGCTGCTCTACTAATCAAAGACCTTGAGTACGGTCCAGGACATTATCATCAACCAATTGCATAAAGGCAGGAGAAAGAAGGTAATGGGGTTGGCAATAAAAATCAGTGCACAAGAAACTCTATTATTGGTAAAGTAATAGGGACCGACGTTGTTTGTAAGCTTCAGCTGTTTGCTTAATTGCAGATTTACGAGCAACATTGGCTCTCATTTACATATGTAAATTCTAAGCAGGCCAACAGAGCTGTTCTTGGCAATGCTTCTGTTTGCCTGCAGGAGGAAAAAAAAAGGGGCTGTGTGGCAAGAGAAAGAGGGAGAGAGACAAACAAACAGATGGAAACTAAAATAGAAAACAGAGACGGAAGGGGTTGTTTAAGAAGTGATGAGCAGAAACGGAGGCAGAGCTCTGGGGTGAAGTGACGGTGCAGCAGAGGTGGTGGATCACGACGAGGGCTTTGTCAACACAAGAAACTTGACGCTTCACCTGAGCACACAACGACTTATGGCAGCAGTCGGGACAAGTAAATAAAAGGACATGTTTCCTGTAGGTTAAACTGGAGAGCGCCCCTACAGGTAGTCTGACAGTTGCGAGAGTCCTTAGGGCAAATTCCCCGCTAAGTTCAAGGACTTTCACACTCACACTGATGTACTCAGATGTGCACAGATGTTGCGGCGCCTGAGACTGTGATCTGCTAGTATTAGTGGCACTGTGTGTTACTAATTCATATAGACAGCTGGGGACAGTAGTAGCAGGTCCCCAGTGCTTTACCCGCTTCCAGACAGCATGCCGTCAGCTAATATCGCCAGGGCAAATGTGTGAACATGTGTGTGTGTGTGTGTGTGTGTGTGTGTGTGTGCGTGTGTGTGCGTGTGTGCGCGTGTGTGTGTGTGTGTGTGTGTGTGTGTGTGTGTGTGTGTAAAGGAGAAAGTAGGTCCAGGTAATAGTACAACTGAGGAAGAAAGCACTTCCCACAGGCCATAAATGAGAGAGCAGATAATTTTGCAGCCAGAAAAACTTTGATCCTCATTGTTCCAGTGAGACGTCAGTAAACAGGGAGAGCAAGCCAACGTGGGAACATGCAGAGAGAAATGAGAAATATGCTTTGTTTTAATAAATATTTGGCAACATGTCACAGAAATAAATACTCGTCATTTCTCTTCTCGTCCCTGATTATGAGTAGCAATCTCTATGCCTGATTATATTAATCAGCGACAGAGATGATATAACATAAAAGCGATTCAACCTATTCCCAGTTCATGAATATACATTAACTCTTCCAATCGTCCACTTTCTGGTTAGGGGGAAAACTCTAGTGTTTATGTATTTTACATTTACTGTACAGCTTAACTGATATATAATTTAAGAAGAAATTGATACAGTGCTGACTTAGTATCAGACTAATAAATCATTACCTCCAAAGAAGGAAAACATTTTATTCGCAAGGTGCATTTAAATGAACTCAGTTAAAGCTAGTTAACATGATGAGCTAAAACCATATTAAGCCCAAAGAAGATAGCTGTCTCTCTCAGAGGCCTTTCTGATAATCTATGATAATATAATCATAGTGTTACTTGTCGCAGCATCAAGGTGCTGCAGATTGGAGGAATGAAAGCCAGTTACTGATATACAATTAATGTGACTTGGCAGCAGAGCAGGCTGGTTTCTCGGGTCAATCTCTCTTTCCCTCTTTCACGCATGCATGCACATGCACACAGACACAAAAAGGAGAAAATATCAATAAAATTCATTGCCATGTATTCTCACTTGGCTCTCCTCCTGTTGACAGACTCCTCCTCTCTTCCTCTTACATCTTCAGACTGTCCTAATTCATAGATCCTCCTGAGGAACCATCAAAGTGCCTACTGTATTATTATTATGTTACTTCTGCTTCATGCAGTGCACACTTTTACACATTTGGTGCAGGGAATGCCCATAATAGTGGAGGTTGAGTAACAGTCCAGAAATTAATCCTACTCCCAGATGGTGATGCTTATAGTGTGTATTTGTGGATGTGTGTGTTTGCACATTCTTATTGAATTTATCACCACCTCTTGTCTGCAACGTAGCTAAAGCTTTTTTGTTTAGACCTCTGTGTGGGGAAGATTACCCACGAGGTGGTTACACAAGAGCCGGATGTGTTTAAAGCTGAAATGAAGGAGCTTCACTGCATGTTTGTTAAAGGGGAACTCCACCAGTTTTACACAATAAAGTCTGTTTACAAGTATTACTGCATATATGAATATAGTTGTAGGCTATAAAGCCCTTTGCGAGTTGAGCTAAGCAAAATCTGGTAAATTGCCTGAAGTGATCACTTGAGTCAGCCTCGGTTGGAGCCGAAGACTACAAGTTTGAAAATGTAAAAAAGTGTTGAATTAGAAAGAAGTGAGTTTAACAGACCTCTGTAGCCCGCACGTCATCTCTGCTTGAGGCTAGCAGCTCGAGGCTACTATATCTGCTACTAGCATAACACACCCAAACCTCAGACCCATCTGTTGGCAGTCGAGTTGCGTTGTGGGTAAAGTAGGCGCAGGGCTTGACAAGGAAGAAGAATGTGTGGAACAAAAAAGATGATATCTCTGGTTCTGCTTTATCGATGTTGATCCTTTTTTTGAAACTGTCCTTCGCAAGTCCAACAATGTTGTAGTGTACTCTTATAGGGCTGAAACAAAAGCATTTTTTTCCTCCTCGCTGCTTTCAATATGAAATGGAAATGATATCAGATTCAGAACCACGGACAGCTCCAGTCAGGACATTGTCAAATGCCAGCATACAAGGAGAATGTGTGCATTTTATTTGGTCACAGATCGGCTACAATGAGTATGTTAGGCTTCTACAGACACATGTTGGTCTTTGAACGCCTACAAAAACACATTCCCTCTTCAAATCAATAATCCAATATGTTCAGTCAGAGATAACAGATGATCAGAAGATAGGTACTACGTGGTGCCAGGAGACGCCTCCATCACGCCTGGCTCACACATTTCAAGTGAAGAGAGGGCCCGCCAAAAAGCATCTTGAGGGACTGCCAATCACCTCCAGTCACGATAATACTGGAGACAAATGAAGGCAATAACTAGCAATGGGATTAGAACTCTTATAAAAGTGTGAAAGAGGGAGATTTGGGACATTTGTCTCCTGAACTACAGTGCAAATATGGCAGTGCAGCGCATTGTTTTTAATGGGCTACATTTAGCTGACATTATCTTGCTACATTGTAAGTGTACATGCTTATTAAATGGGTATTAGGAAATCTATATTACTGTCAATTACTGTCTATAGGATGTCTGTATAAGAAATGAATCAAAAATATAATAATATCCAGCTATAAATTGCAATTTCATTTATATTCACTTCAGGTTGTCTGCATTAATATTTCACATAGAATGTTACATGTCACTGATGTCACACAAATTGTCCATATGAGCCTCCACTGTTTATTTCCATTGTTAGCGACATCAGCTCGTGTCTCTCAGCAGAACTAGTTATATTACATGTCTGTCACATCTGAAATGCTCTCTGGTTTTGTAAGCACACGTTCCCTTCTAATAGTCAGCCTATTTCCGCTTCATGTAATTTGTTCTTTCTGTGCTTGCTGTTACCTGCAGGAGAGATCAGATGCTTCAGAGCATCTATAATAAAACCATGTGCTCATAGAGGTGTGTTATCACACCTTCAAATACCTATTTCCGCCTCATTTAACTTCCAGTGATTTCAGGATGTGGGAGCCCTCTCTCTCTCCCTCTCTCCCTCTCTCTTTCTCTCTCTCCCTCTCTCTTTGTGTCTCTCCCTGTCTCTCTCTGTCTCTATGTCTCTCTCTCTCTCTCTCTCTCTCTCTCCTTTCCTCAATCTCTCTCCCCCCTCTCACCCTCTCTCTCTCTCTTCTCTCTCTCCCTTCCGCCTCTATCTCCCTCCCTCCTCTCTCTCTCTCCATCCCTACTTCTCTCCCCCCCTCTCTCTCTCTCCCTCCCTCCTCTCCCCCCCACCCCTCTCTCTCTCTTTCTCAGATAACTTCTGTTATGATTTGACTTGATATATCGTCTATTACTGCTGTGAACATTATCCAATGTTTCTGAAAAGCTCATGGTTAATTGTGAGAGGGAACATTTCCATCCAATACATGCAATTTATAGTGCATTGTATTACTAGTCACACATGGTGCTGTGAACATTTACTTTCCACTTTTTCCCTCTTTGTAGCTATAAATCTTGTTTATAAGTCTTATCACATTAAACTGCGGTGAAAGGCACTGTAATGAGCAATGAGGAGTTAATATATAGATTTGATATATGAGGACTGCATATTATTACACACCTTCTGGTCCTTCTGCATGGGCTTGGAATCATCATTGAAGGAAACGATCTTATTCCTGCATGATGCCTTTAATAAAATAACATATAAAGGCTGTGTCAACAAACAACCTGGGTCATCAAACAGAACTGCACATCTATTAAGGCTAATCATCGTGCATAAATGGACATTGGGGTCCACGGAGAGCTGAGATTAAACCCAGCAGGCAGCAGAGACAAACAAGACATGGCACTGGAGCTAATATGCAGACAAAAACAAAACAGAAGCAACATTAGTTTGCACTGATCACTCGTTCGTCTCTTTACGTGACCAGTGATGTTTTCAGATGATGAGTTTACATTTGCACAGACAAGATGTTTCTAACACAAGTGGCACACTTTGACACAGGGGACAAAGTACACTATGTCTTGATTTCAAATAAAAGTGAAGCAAGTTTGCATTTAACATGAAGGCAGTATATATAGGACATCATTTGCATGTTATTTTCCGGAACGCCATCCACCAACTGCTGTTCCCTTTAATACTCATTCAAAGATTACAGGAAATATGGAGCAAGCTTTTAAATTGGACTCCTCTTCTTTTGAAGGGAACTCAAGGGATGATAGCTACCAGCAAAGTAGTGGTAAAGACTATAAACAAAAGACATCTTCAGTAGAATACATTCAAGAAGAAAATGAGGACTGTCATCTCAGCAATAATAAGCAAGATTTCAACCAAAATGATGCATACGGTATAGTGTGCATCCTGTTTTCTTTAGTTTAGTTTTAAAAGCATGCTGTGTGAGTAATGTAACCAAGAAAATTCAATTCAGTTAATTTCCTGTTTCACTTTGGACCTTATATTAGTCAATACTTTTTAGTCTGTTTATGGCAGAGCTCAAAAACAGAAAGGAATATAATTGTCCAATGTGCCGAGATGATGTTATGTTTCTCTTCTACACCCCAACCATTTCATATTTGCACATTAGTTCGTAAACCAGTGGCTACATCAACATTAAGTAAAATTTGTCGGCCTATATGTAATGTAATCAAACAACACCAAGTTATTCTATATTACGATGGTCGCTGAAAAAATAGATCTACAAGCTTCATTTTGCCCTTTTGGTTTTATTGTTTGTCTGCTCTTTAAAAGAACGTTAAATCTGACATGAATCTGATTAAATGTTACAGTGTGCGTCTAATTATGTTATGGGACAGACGAAAAAGCTCTCCAGTAGGCTAATGTGCTTGCGGTTGCAGCCCGCTCGACTTCAGATGGGAGCCAGTAGGCCTAATTGGCTACAAACAGCCTAATCAGACTTGCTGGATTGTCTTGCTTAACATTTTATCCCCATCCTTGTATCAATTTTCAACTAAATTAGCCCGGTCCACCAGAGATGTAGCAGAATTAGGCAGGGGGAGAGGAGGGGCTGCTATCAACGCTTTCACAGTGAAGGCTGCACAGTGTGCTCGATGTCATTCAGAGGCAAAAGAGTAAACACTGAGGCCATGTGTCCTGCGTTACCTGTTGTTAATGTGTCAAAAGTGGACTGTGGTCCTGCATTTTTTTCAGTGACACGTTCAGAGAGGTTATACCGCCCTCTGTAGGCCTGGCCCATTGTGACATACAGTACATTCCTGGGCCGGGCTTGAGTTTTTGGAGGCCCGAGGTGGACCCCTCTCCACATTTTGTGTACATTGCCCCCAAATAAAAACACTTAGAACAGACCCCAATACACTGTCGTCTAGGGGCCACATGACACATCTATATGAACTCTTAAACGTGTACTGTTGGTAAGATTTATCTCTGTGCCTCTGTGATACTAAATATACAATATATATTTATATATATTGTATATATATATAAATATATATACACACATATATATATTGTATATATATATAAATATATATACACACACACACTCCATTTTTTGCTGTCATTGATTTAGTATTGAATTGTGGAACTGTAGACAAAAGGCAGCAGCAGCTGCTAGAACAACACAGACAGTAAAATAAAATCTTTGATCAGAATAGCGTAGAAGTGTGCTGAAACTTAAAAACTCCTCATTTCGCAGGTCCACACTACACAAGCACCTAAAAGAAGTCAAGCAGTGGAGGGATGAGTGAGGGAAAAGGCTGAGAGGAAAGTAAAAGAGGCTGTGAGCTGTCTGATCGGTGATGACGAGGAGAAAGGAAAGTTGCCTTGGCTGTGGGCAGATGCTGGTTGCAGTGCCAGCTGGTGGGGGGTGGGCCCACCTGTCTCTGGCTCTCCCCGTCTCCCTCTTCTCTACTGTGCAGAAAGCGACAGATGGAGTCCGTAGGTTCTGCTCCGCTCCCATCGCTGCTTCTTCAGTCTGTCCAGCTCTCTCCCAGCCGGCCTGAGGGCACCGTGCCAGGGGAACATGGGGACGGCACCCGGCACCAAGCCCTC
Source organism: Bovichtus diacanthus (assembly GCA_943590825.1). Taxonomy (NCBI): domain Eukaryota; kingdom Metazoa; phylum Chordata; class Actinopteri; order Perciformes; family Bovichtidae; genus Bovichtus; species Bovichtus diacanthus. The sequence continues at coordinate 5,414,587 of CALSBV010010309.1, forward strand.
CACCACCACAGGGGTCAACTGCTTACAGAGAGGGGTCGCCCCTCCGCCTCTCTCTCCCACAAACACTGTGCTGCCTCCCCGTGGATGTAAGCAACAACTACATCCTTGCTGAGCTGAGGCATTACTTCATTCAGACAAAACATTCCCGCTCAAGGTCTCTCAGGAATGCCAGCTTTGAAATTATCAAGACAGGAGGCTCCTTTTTCGGTGAGCTCGAAAGGGAGCCAAATGGAATATGACATGTTATACATGTACATATTGATGTAAAGCTGTATTTTCCCTAAGGAGTGCTTTGGATGCACAGTGATGCATGTGGACTGTGTGGCAAGTCAAAGAGGCTTTGTCAAAACCCCGAAGTCCATCACAAGGTGGCTTGGTGATCTGGTTGTTGCTGGTTTTGTAACGGATCAATGGATGAAGTCTCTGAAGAAGCACAGACAGCTCATTATTGATCCTTTAAGAGGAGCGCCACCTATAGCTATTGTTCTACTGGACCTCCTATTAACCTCCCGGTCATTTGTTTGTAACAATGCATGCGTGGCTCTTGTTAAAAGGAGGTGGAAATTCAAACTGCCGTTGTTATAGTAACTCCTTCACACCTCTTTTAACTCTCTGCAAATGAATAAATTCTTCCCTGTTTGGGTTTTACCGTCTGTTTCATTAACAGTAGAGCTGAATTATGACTAAGGTCCTCTCTCCAAACGCAGCATAACTGGGCTGTTTCTTCTCCCAGCAGCCCATGCTGCTCCCAGAGGTGCCTTTAGAGCACATTAATGGATTCTCTGCCATTCAGGAAGAAAGTAATGGTTGTAGCAAAAGCTTCCTTTCAGCGATAAACAAATCGGACCAAATCCCAAGGTAGTTATCGATATTTAAATAGGCTTCTTAGAGCCGGTGTTTCACTGTAAAGGAGAGATAGTTGCCTCCTTCAGGCTGTTGCTCTAAAAAGCTGACGAATCGAAGACGACCCGGAGCCCAAAGGGTGGGACCAAATTCCTCAAGAGCTCTCTGATGAACTGCAGGGTATCATGGGAGGGCGGTCTTTACTCACAGGAGGGTAAACAGTAGACTTAGCGGTTTCGTGCACATGCTTTTAGGTTTCTTTTAAAGTCTTGCAGTATTGTAAAACATTGATTTGAAGGAAATAATCTGGAGATTTTCACAACGGCAAAAATGAAATTGGTTTTCCAGTGGCCCAAAGAATTGACTGAGGGATATGTAAAGGAACAGTTTAGTATTATCCAGACTGACAAAGCTTCTCAATTATCACCAAACATGAAATGAATCTAAAGAGACCAATTTTTGCCAAATAATCAAGCCATTATCATTCATGACTCAATCACAGTGGAAATTACCAAGTCTGTGCTTGTGCCCGGCAGTGGGGAAGAAAAACAGAACAGATGTGTGGAAACAAAAAGATGATAATGGAGCTCAAACCAGTTTCGGGCTCCAGTGGGACCAGTGTTCATGTGTGTCACAAGGTTTTGGTGAGATACGGGCGTTCTGCCATACCTGAGCCTGATTGAGGGCAAATTAAATCTTGTTTCATCATTTGATTGGAAGGCAAAATAATTAGCAAAAATGTCCAACAATCTATTTGGAGGCAATATCTGTAAAGAAAATCATATCAAAAGAGCATTCAGGGAGCATGAGCATGTTCCCTCTGCGCTGCGTGCATTTAGTTAGTTCTATCTAATCTTTTATCACAACAACAAAACAGTAACATTTTGCAAGTCTGTTGTTGTTTCGCTTTTCCTAATATGAAGGTGAGGAATTACTTTATATGCTTTTCCAAAGTGACATTTGAGAAATAAAAACAGGAGGGTTGTGTGGATAATGTTGCGTGAACATAGAGGTCATGGTGGTCAGTCTTTCCAGTCTTTGTGCTAAGCTAATTCATCTTCTTCTCCAAAGGTCTTGGCACACCAAGTTTGAACGTGCAACAATTTCGGACGAAAAATACAGATTTTTTGTGCGAAGGCCTTAACTCTCTCTAACTTGAAACGTCGACTCTTATAATCCAAAGTAAATGTTTGCGTTTAGAGCCTCCGTTTCTCAGCATGAATTTGGAAGCTTTTGGTCATCGGACAGTTTCGCTTCTTGTCACATCACCAAACATGTCTTTGTACAATGACCTGAGTGTGAATATGATGGGATGATTTTTTAATATACTCCTTCCAAATAAATGTTTACTCCTCTTCAAACAGATCAAAACTGTCAAATTAAAACTGTTCTCAGTCAGGCTCAGAGATGGTTCTGGAGGCCTGTGGGACAGACTGGTTGGTGGTTGATGTTTGGATTGTTTGTGGTGTGGTTGGTGGTGTGTGGATATGCTGTTTGGATAGCGTGTGGATGGAGTCTGGTTGCTGGTGTCAGCGTGGCTCTAATCAGCTGTTGGCAGGCGGATGAGCGGGCGGTCTCTCCCCGCAGCGGCACCCCAGGTCGAAAGCCGGTTTGAAGTTTAATGATGCCAGCTGCCAGCTCCACCAGGCTGTGAGTGCTAACGAGCTGGCACTGGCGGCGGACTGGGCCGCGGCGGCAGCACCTGGAAATGTAGCACACGTTTCAGAGGGGCGGGGCTCCACCGGGGCTGTTGAGGGGCCTGCTGGAGACCCAGGACGGCACCCAGAGGCCCGCATCTCTTTGAAGAGCGCCCCAATTTCCATATTTCATTACGCACTGCTGACTGACAAGGCCCAGCCAGATGTTCTATTTTCAGCTATTTAAATTTTGACCTGCTTTCCTACTATGGATGCAAAAAGAAAAAAAAAAACAGATTTCATCAAAACACAGATGCCAATGATGATGGGAACTTGGATCTGGTGTGTCTGCTAGTTTTTGTTACCGTCCTTCATGTCTTTCCTTCTGGGAGAATAATTACAAATAAGATGTTGCTCTGTAACTTACATATCTTTTTTCATTAGGTTGACAATCTTAACTGAGGCATTCACTGTCTTGCTCAAGGACACTTTAACAAGACACACTGGCTGTTTCAGGGATCCAACCTGAGACCTTGTATTTATGAGACTCTAACCATCCAGCCAGCCCAGCGCTGTATTGGCTCCAAAGTGAGTGATGCATGCTCTGAAACACAACATAAAGCATGCTCGCACTACAGCTTCTCTGTCCCTGAGATATCGGGGATGATTAATTCCTGTGATATTCCTGTTGAAATGGTTGTTAAATTGCAGCGTCCTTACTCAATCACTCATGCAAAAATACATCGACAACCCTGACCTTTTTGTGAATCAGTTGCAAATAGCACTTTGTCATCCTGAGTGAACAAGCTCAAGGATCAATGTCATTTTGTTGGAATAAAACTGCTGTGACAAAGAAGAAGAAGAAGAAGAAGAACAACAACAACAACAACAACAACAACAACAACAACAACAACAACAAGAACAAGAACAAGAACAAGAACAACAAGAACAACAAGAACAAGAACAAGTGTGTGGCCATGTCTGGGCTCGATTGAAACCAAACAACTCTTGAAAGAGGAGGAATGAGAAAGAGAGAAAGAAGAAAGAAGGGGTGAAACACAGCGAGTACGAGTGGAGAGCAGCTCAGAGTTGAACATCAAATGGCAAAAAATGAAAGACACTCTCTCTGCGAGAATCACAAGGAGAAAGGCTTTCACTCATTACTCAACACAGCTCACAGCAGGGGAGGGAAAGCTGTTTATTCCTTCAGTAATGCATCTGTGAGTGTGTGTGCCTGTGTGTGTGTCTGAATGAGCGAAAACAGAGACATAATTGAGAGGTAACTAAGGCATATTGACACCAAGATAAAAGTGGATGAAAGCTGGTTCAGATAACTGGTAAGATAATGAACTGCAGAGGGTGCATTCATGTTGAACTGTCCTATACTGTGCGTTTTATTCAGACGGTACAAGTTAAAGAAAGTTTATCATCTGCAGATCTGAAGTTTAGAGAGTAAAAGCCGGAGTTATAAAGATAAAGTGACATAATCTTTAAGTGTTTGGCGACAGGAGGAGCTGATAAGTGGAGGAGATATCACTAACAGTCCAGACTGTATGATAAAAACATGATGCATCAGCAGTGTTTATGTCTGGAGGTGTCAACAGAAAGTTTCTAGATGTGTGATTTCATTTCTCCAATTAAGGCAAAAGCATCTATTTAAATATGTTTGTTGAAAGACTCTCTTCTTATGAATGAGGGATCAACTAGAATTAAATGGACGGAAATTTGAATAATGCCTTCAATTAATTTTTTGGGGCAAAATTTTTGGAAGCCAATTTAACAAAGAAAAAATATATAAACAAACATAAACATTCAATATATACACTTCATAAATAAAACTTAACTACGGATTGAAAAAATATTGAATAATTGTAACACCTTTAAAGCTGCACTAATCAAAATGTTTA
>CALSBV010010309.1:5418983-5483193 GCA_943590825.1 Bovichtus diacanthus
ATACTGATAATGTTGCTCGTATCTGTTGGATGCATAAATAGAAAACTGTTTGCGAATAAATTGACCACAATCACTTTACAAGGTGATTATATGTGAATGCGGTGTCTGCGGTGTTGTGCTGCCCCCAAGTGGGCAGAAAAATCTTTAAAGCCATGTTTAAAGCAGCAAGCAAAAATAATCATAAAGTCAGTTATATCACTTCTTTGGTTTAAAAAAACGTTATTAGGCAGTGAAGGTTTCATAAATGACAAAGATCAGTCATTTCAGCAAGTTAAATGTCATCTGTATTTCTGCATAATCTTCACAGCTGAACGTCCCCGATCACTGTGATAAAATTAGAATACTCAAGATAAAATACTTGAAAAGATAACTCAGGAGCCTAGCTGCAGCTGACAGACTGTACTTGGTCAGCGTTGTAGTAGCGCTTCGTTCATTTCACATACATAAAACAGAAAATTAGAACTGCCAATACGGATGGCAATGACAGTAAAATGCCTTGAATTCAAACTATACAACATGGCTTTGTATAAGTAACACTTCTGTGCATGTAGGTGGGTGTTAGATGAAACTTTTGTAAACACTTTGAAACTCCCACAGGCACTATGGAGATGCTTTAGTAAGGACTTTGTGAGTATAAATGGTGCAGGATCCTCTGCACCCCCCCCCCCTCCCCTGACCTTTGGCATGACCTTTAGAAGACAATTTACAGCAGTCACCTTCGCCTCGCCTCGCCTCACATTATTTTCTCTCATTATCTTTTCAATGTTACTTTTGCAGTGTGGCAGAAGAAGGCTGGATTCAACAGAGGGGTCAGAGGTCAGCAGGAGGAGGGTAAAGATGCAGGTTAGATTGGTTCTACAGTTGTGTTGAGCCAGTGTCCTCAGAGAATTCACCGCCACAAAGCCTTTTGAACTCTGAACTTTATGGCTGTCTGTCAAAAAATGACCCTCGATGTTGACAGTAGAAAAGCTCCTCAGCCAGAAGTAATGGCCCAGACGCTAAAGAGCTTTAATGTCGCGCAACAAAACACTGAACATGTGCAAGAATAATCTCATTTCTCTTTACTGCACTATAATCCTGAATCAAAAACTCTCAGGCCAAATTTTAAAACGAATAAATATGACTGTACAAATTCATTTTTACCGTCAACAAAAAAACAATGTTGAATTGGGGTCCAGACTGAAATGTGTCAACAACTATCAGATTAGATGGATTGACAAAATCTTCTGCAGACATTCATGATCCCCAAAGTATGAATCCTATTAACCTTGGTAATCCTTGTACTTTTCCTCTGGCGCCATCACAATTTAGATGTGTGGTTTTGAGTGAAATGTCTGGAAACTACTGGATGTATTGGCATTAAGTTTGGTACAGACATTTGTCCCCTCTTGGTGATCCCTTTACTTTCAATCTCGTGCCATCGAGATTAAAAAAAAATATTGGTTTAGCCTTTGGTTTGACTTACTTCCCAAACTAAAAACATTCCTATCAGCATCAGCTGTATCCTGCTTTGTGCTTAATACTAATTAGCAAATGTTAGCGTGTTAAAATCCTAAACTAAGAAGGTGAACATATTCAACTTATACCTGCTAAAGTACAGCCTCACAGAGACGCTCGCATGGCTGCAGACTCTTGTTGATTTTAAACAGTCATGACAACAAAGTCTTCATTTCAAGACATTTTATTCTTCAGTTGTAGCAATTATTGACTTGTAAAATGACAGATGCAAAACATTTGAACATTTTGTGAAGTATAGAAAGTATATCAAAGCCCTGATTTGCTGTACATATTCTGTACTGTACAGACCCTGAATGGCACTCTTTGGCTTGTATTTACTTCCAAAGGGGTTGTTTCTTTTTGCAATTTAACTGTTCATGTACATTAAGTTGTTAACGATTTAAATGAAAAAGGAACTATTTCATATTACACGAAAACAAAGATAAAAACTAACAACCCTGCAGTGGCAGCAGAAAAGGTTATTATTTTTTTTTTACCTGAGAATGATTCATTTAGTGTTGATTTCCCCCCTCAAGCATTCAGCCACAGCATGTCACTGGCTTTCATTTTGCTTCCATTAAGATGAAAACCACAGGTTACATCAACAAATAATTGAGCTCAGAAAAAAGTTTTAAAAAAAGCATGTGTGGTTGCTGAGAGTTAACACAGTAAACATGCTGAAACAATTCAAACGTTGTTCCAAAATAAAGACCCTTTACATGCTGTGCCAGAACTTAATTCCCATTTCCCCTAGTGAAGAGAGATGAGTAAGCGCTCCAGCCGTGGAGAGGGCGGGTGAAGATTTAGATGTGGGATTCTATTCAAATATGAAGGTCTCCTTGACATTTTCTGCACTGCGTTGGCTGCTCATCCTTGTCGCATTTTCCTTGAGCTACATATGGGACGACGCGACCTGTTGACATTTACAAACTCATTTGGCTGAGAGCGATGGCATTCTATAAAGAGAAACACCTCCACATGTCCCGGCAGTCTCCGCGGCTCAGTGTTACACATGATGTTATTGCTTTAAAACAAACAGAAGTCAACCTTTGCAGTGAGAGAGACATGTCGTCTCACTCTTCATTTGAAACCGCATCTCCTGAAAGCTTAAGAAACTTATGCAGCAGAAGCACTTCAGCTGGTAGGCTTCATAAACTGGACTGAATACAGCCACCGGAGGGAGCCCGCTGCTTAAATGTGGCCAGGTTAAAGTCTGCCCATGCAATACTGATAAGGCTCTGGATAACAGCCAAGAACAGTGTGGCACCTCTCACCAGTAGCTGGGTTAATGCAGGACATTAAGTGAAATGAGGTGAAAGCACAGCGCATGTAGTAACAGCAGAACATGACATAACTGTAAACAGAGTGTGGACGGTGGTAATCCAAATATGCATTTGTATGCCTTAAAATAGACAATACAAATAATGACCCAAGATCAATGACATGAAAAGCAAAGTGCTCAAAAATAAGATAATATTGAATAAATGAAACAGCTTATTTTCCATGTATGGAGAAAATACTCATTCACTTTATTGACAATGAGAAATAAGAGACGTGTTCCAAATGGGATGCAATGAGAAAACTTAAATATGAATATTTGTGCGGGTTTAGCCTCTGCATCCCTCAGGTTTCACTGATGAAGTTCACAACGGGGCTGTGCGGATCAGCTCATTTTAGTGCTTTTGGTCCAGCAGATGTGATCTTTAGAAATCGGGGCCTTGCTTCTTCAGCTTGCTGTAGTCCAAGTTAACTGCGTAAAACTGAGAATACAAAAAGGAAATTGTAGCTCAAGAACAGACATTTTACAAAAAAAAGGCCTCAACAGCAAAAAGTGAGTTCAGGTGACTTAAAGTTTATGTGTTAAAAAGGTGCATGGCACAGCATAATATCACACTTTTCCCTTTTACTTTTGATCAAGTGTCAGCAGTTAATGACTTCAGATTTGTTACTACAAGGCAGTGTTAACCAGATTATGTCTTTGATTAATCCAATTGAAGGAATAATCCATGGCTTAGCAACAAGTCTGGCAAAGATCCATGCCATCATCCTCAAATACAACCACCTACACTCTTCAGCACAGAAAAAACAAACGTTAACACGGCATGATTATTAAGATTTGGTGACGGAGGCACACCTTGTACTGATCAGTTGGGGCCATCTTGTTCCAGGGCTCTGGGTTGTTCTTGCGATCCCAGCTGCGGAAAAAAAATAAAAATAATTATGAAAGATTAACCAACATAGACTAAAGGGCTGTGCAAAGTTAATATAATAAAAGACGCAAGAAGGTTTCCTGTGTCATGACTGAAGTCCTCACCAGACATCAGGGTTTCTGAGGGCCAGACGAGCAAGATACCCCATGGACATGACTGCTCCTCCACCGATGAAGAATAAAAGGGGGATCAGCTGTATGTGACAGACAGGAAGATAAGAAACCTTCAATAACATAAAGGCCAACTGTCACAGCTCAAGAAAGCACAATGTCAGTAAACTCTGCCTAACACAACTAGCAAAACAGCTTTAAAATGGGTCTTTGCCATCAAATGTAACTTGAATAATAATAATGTTCACTGAACTTTTGAAAACTCTGAAACTATTTGCCCGTGCAGACTACAGCAGTCATGTGTTGACATCTTTATTCATCATCAAATGCAAAATTACAGAGAGACATAAATTAACTTACTTAAGTCAAGTAACTGTAACAATAGCTGTACAGAAAGAAACAGTAAAATGTGAAGCTCCAGAAGAGTTAACACCTAGAAACCCTACTTGCTAACGTTACGTAGCCAGCTAACGCCAACTAGCATAGGTAGCATATGTCGCTATTTTGAGCGCAGCTCTTGCTCTCGTCTTGTTGATGTAACTGCGACCTTATTTGACACCAAAACGTCAACTTCCAAAAGGTCTTGGCAAGCGCAACATTAGAAAACTGCGTATTAATTCATGATTGCTAAATCATCACACAAACAATGAAGCATCTTTTCATGTTTAAAAGGGCATCTCAAAGTCAGTGCGGTCAAAGTCAGACTGCTAGCTTACGGAAGCTACCTAGTTTAGCTAAACTAAATTAGCTAACCAGATTCAGGAAGTTTAAAACAAACCCTCTATCGTTATTCTTTATCAGATATATACCCGGGATATACTTACAGCTGGGTGACTCTTAAGCTGTTTGCGCAGCGTGGCGAGCATTTTGATGTTAGTGGAGGCCGACTTTGTACAGTAATAAACGGATTACACACAGTCTTGCCAAAACGGTGCGGAATTTAATCTGCGAGATCGGGCGGAAGACAGGCCGATGGAAACACAACTAGGACGCCTGACATACTGCCTGACCCAGGCTGGCGAAAACACATGATTATTAATTATTATATGCAACATTAAGAGCTTTTATTTCATACTGCATGCAATAAAAAACAGTTATTTTGTAGTGTGTCATTAATATGATGCTGTGTCGCTTCAGTTTTTATTTCCACACAGCATTTTATTCCGGCAAAACTAAAACGGTTGAAATCATAACAATAATAATATTAATAATATTAATAAATAATACATTTTATTTGTATAGCACCTTAAAAAACATAATCACAAAGCGCTTCACAACAGCAAAATTAAAAGGTTTAGGGTCCAATAAAATGTTATTACAATCCAATAAAATGTGATAAAATAAATGCATTGTGAAAACTTCATTAAAGTCTAAATAAAATACTATATACTAAAAAAAAAACTATACGATATTAAAATAATAAAACAATAGAATTGATTATTAGACGTACACAGCAAGGAATTAATTCAGTTAAGTGTGTTTTTAAAATAGATTTAAAAGAGGGCCGATGTGGCTTGCCTGAAATGTTGCTACAATTCAGCACAATAAAAAACAATCCATACATCTATATTACACAGATAATTGTCTCACCGTGAAGCTGACGTTACACCCAAAATGTATATAATGGGTATTTAATTATCTTTCACATAACGTCCCTCTGGCTTTATCTGATCATTTTATTTATCAAGTTGTGGAATTAATTTAGCCTCATGTTGCATTAGTTTAATTCTCATTTTTTTTGTTTTTTATTTAATGCCAGCATTTAATGAAAAGTAAATAACAAGCCGATTAAATTAATTAATGTCAGTGACATGATGGAGATAATAGAAATGATTTACTGTTCCCGTCTCTAGCATCCGTGTGAGCAGGTGAACTGTCTGTGTCACAATGTGACAATAGGGGGCGCTGTTTCCAATGAAGTCAATTAGTTTGAATCCAACAGCTTCAGGAGCAGTGCCATACGTTATAAACATTATCCCACCCATTTTAGAACAACTTTTTTACTCAGATTTCTATCCTGAAAAGATGGATTTATTGCAAAAAGTGCCTTGTTGAATTACAAATTGGGTGCAAAGCCAAACATGTGTTCAGAGTTCTAGAGGCTGGAGGTGAATTTTGCTCTCAGAGTGTAAGTTTCAATAACTGTGCTTTGTGTGTCATTTGTGTTTTTTAGCAGTTGAAGAAAACTGTAATATCAGAAGTCAAAATGTATTCAGAGTTAAGTGTAGTGGTGGTAGTACTCAGATCTTTACTTCAGTAAAAGTAGCAATACTACAGTGTAAAAATACTGTTACAAGTAAAAATCCTGCAATCAAAATGTATTTATTATTTAAGTAAAAGTACAAAAGTATTAGCATCAAAATATACTTAAAGTACCAAAAGTACTCATTATGAAAAACGATTAATTTCAGAATATACATATAAATAACTGTATAATTATTGATGCATTCATGTGTTCATCACTTTAATGTTGCAGCTGGTATAAGTTGAAAGTTGTAATTACTGTACATACTGCTGGCTAGCTTCATCTATAATAATAAATCAGAATTTCTTATATTTTGTATTAATCCAAATTCGCAAAGTATCTTTGTTTTTTTTAACATAGTGGAGTAAAAAAAATACAAAATTGAACTCTGAGATGTAGTGCAGTAGAAGTAGCAGAAAATGTAAATACTGAAATACACTACAAGTACCTCAAACTGTGCTTAAGTGTAGTACTTGAGTAAATGTTCTTAGTTACTTTCCACCACTGTTTAAGTGATATGTGGTAAAACACATTGGTAATAAGTGAAGTCTGTGTAATAAAAAGAAAATCACCATGAAATATCACAATTTCCCTTTTATGGTAAGTTATTTTGCAACTTGTAGAAAATAAAATTAAAAACAACTGAATGGTAAGGTTGGACATAAAACAACAGGCTACACACAACCATTTATATTTTAGAAATGACATACTTGGCTGATTGTTTGCCAAATTAACTGTTATGTGATAATTACACATATTCAAGAAACTATTTGTAAACCAAGCCTTATTCAGTGGCAAGTTCATGAGTTGGCCTTGTTTGGTTTCAAAATCCATCCAAGGGAGGATAGCTGGTTTCAGAAACATAAAGATTTGTCTAAATACAGTATTTTCCACCCGTCTCTTTCAGCCAGTCCAAATTCCTCCACAAGTGTGTGGCATCTTGCAATTTAAAAAAAAGAAGAAAAAGTTAATGGCTCGTCACAGTTCAATCGGGATGTGATCCAGAGTAAAACGTGTCTCTTCGATGTATCAACAGTACACAACAGAAGCTTGACTCTCTTTTAAATACAGTTAAGTTAAACATCTGAGTATACTTAAACATATCATAGGCACATACAGTATGCCTGTACAGGACGTCTTCTGAAAATAAGATACTGGCTATAGAGTGTTTCCATTTGCAATCTTTCTGTCTTTCTCTCATGGCTCCAGATGTTTTAGTGTGTCGTCTTCTTGGGGACTTTGCCAAATTTAGCATCAAATCCGAGACCTGAAGAGGTAAAAAAAAGAAGATGTGATTAAGGAGCAAAGGAATTTCTCCGCAGATAAACAGAAAGTATTTTACATTCCGGATTTAACCAATAAAATTAGAAATTTAACCAATAAAAACATTAAATCATTTGTGAGTGTTATATTTACTGACTCCCCTTCAGCTAAACTCAATAAATAATTTACCACTCAACCAAATGGTTTGCGTGGGAAGCCTAAGTATTCCCCAATTGGTCCTAATTGTTTGTTCTAACAAAACACACACAGTAACTGTCTCAGGCTACAGCTTCAACCATATTTTTGCAATCATTTGCTAGAATTATGTTCCATCATCAATTTTACATTGATACACTGCAGTATAATCCATAGAGGGCAACAGATCGTAATACAAGAATGAACTCACCGAGGAACACAAGGATGGTGCCGGACCACTGCATCCCACTCATGACGTTACCAAACAGAAGAACGGAGCCGAGGATTGTGAAGAACTTCCTCGTGGTGGTGACGATGGAGCAGGTCAGAGGTCCGAAGTACACCACCGTCATAAAGATGAAGGTCTGGTAAAAAAAAAAACAAAAAAAAAAAACATTAAAGTAATGAAGATTTTCATTTAAATGAATATCTGTTGAAAAAAAAAAAATCTTAAAGATTACCACTTTAGGGAATGTCATTTTTGATATACACTGCCATTTGTAAGCATTCATTACAAAAACCTTGAACTAAGTAAAGGATATCTTCCAACGGTGCAACACAACATTACACAAGTATCGCTCCACCCACCTGGCCTAAAGCACTGGTCAGTCCAAACAGAATTATATTGTAGATGATGCTTGGGTGGCGTTCAGTAAAACTTAGAAAGTCCCAGACCTCCCCAGTCCACAATACCGCTGAGAGCAGAGAGGAAGAAAAGCAATAATGTCATATCAAAAACAACTCAGTAATTGAACATAATGTCACATGTAGTTGCCTTATCCTTGGCACTGATGTGCTGAGAAAATTAGATTATAGTGTTGATGGTGTGGGCATACGGCACCACCAAGTGGTGTAATACAGTAACAACAGTTAGATGAAGCCCTAGTGTGGGGGTGTCATGGAGTCGTGGGAGTGGAGCTATAAGAATACATTTATATCTTCAGCTATAAAAAAGGTAGCAGTAGTGTCTTTATGCATGTGCAGAACCTAAAGCTGTGGATCTCTGAAGGCGATCTAATGCAGCCTGGCACAGAATCGATCATTTTTGAAAAACAGACATAGCATTCATTTTTTATTTTATATTTTTTATGTGGCCTATGAAAGTGTGAAGAAGAAGTGCAGGAGAGATGGACACTTAATGGAGAGATAGCAGGCACTGCCAATTAGTTTAGTTCTAAGAGTGATAACAATCTCTCAGTTCTCATACTGGCTTTAACCTTTGATCTTTATCTTTCAGCCCATTAGTGCCCGACTCTAGAAATCCCCTCGTTATATTGCATCTGTTTTATGTGTCTTAGTCTTCAGTATATTACAGCAACCTCCTCGCAGAACGGACGACTTTGGAGGTGCAGGATTCCTTATCTATAAAGATAAGACTGAACACTTTGCATTGACTGAATTAATGAGTTTTTGGCTCCTGGGAGAATAGTGTTCACCTTTTCTTAAAGAGCCTCTAATGCAGCGGTTATTGGTTTTTGTTTTGGGTTTTTACTTTTTTGGATTACCATTAGCGTCTGCATGACAGCAGCTATTCTCCCTGAATTTATTGTGACAATACAAAATCAACACAACTCATAATGACATCACATTTTACAGCACATTACACAGAAAAAACAATATAATTCAGCTGTTGATACTAAAACACCTTAAAAGTGATATGACATATAGCTGTAAACAATGAACAAGCAGATGAACGAGACAGGATGGTAATAAAAGACCTCAACTTGTATTTAGGAGACGTTAATTCCTCTGGACCTTCAGTTCAGATCATTTTAGACCTTTGTAGACTACAGAGATGTTTTACAGTACATGTGTGAAGCTGCAGAGTATCCTGTATGATGTGGCACTAGTGAGCATGTTAACACAATTTATGACAATAACAAGTTTTAGCTCAAGAAAAAGAAACTATGTGCCACTGAGTGCCAGGAAATACAAACACTACACCAGTTTAATTACAATTTTCAAATTAAAGTATTTAAGTGTATAAATTAACATTATAGTGTAGGGCTGTACGGAAGAGTTCCCAGCTTTATTAATAATGTTGACATCAAATTATAAATCAAAACTCAAATTTCTGCCTAGCTTCTTTTTTTTTTTTTGCATGTTTATTCATTCTGTTTAAACCCAGTTTTTCAGCAAAGTTGCAGATCGAGGCTACACTAATATTATTATTACTATTATACTAATTGTGGAATTAAAATTCATTGGGGGCTGCGAACGATTGTTTCCGACTTGTGTTATTCAAAAGTTTCCAATAACTCCAGAGCTGTGAAGTCCAAACGTCAAAATTCATAATGAAAAAAAGGAGAGATGTAATTCTTTCCAAAATGTAATTATTTAATCCAATAGATCACTTTATTAAAACTGAGGATTTTGTTGTTAGGAGTTTTTTTTCTTAGGGTGGCGACATCAAAAAATATGACAATAGACATTCAAAGCTTCAATAGAAAACCTCAATCGAAGATTTAAAAGGAAAATTCAGTTTCAGTCGGCTATATTTTGGCAGCGCTGAACCATATCAAGGTGATTTTGCTCATTAGTTTCTCCTCTCTGGCTGCAGCTGTGCCAATCAGGGAAATGGTCCGGCGTAGTTTGGGTTGGAATTGAAACCCCTCAATGCTTCCTGGCACTTCACAACACATATTGGGTGAGATGAGAGTTTGGCAGAGTATGCTGGACTCACCTAGTCCCAGCACCAGAGTGGACCACATGTTGATGTTCAGCATCATGTAGTTGGCACTCGTCTGAAAGCGAGCTCTCATGTGATCCTGGGCCACACCAGTCAAACCGTCCAAAGTCAGAGAAACCAGCTACAACACAGCGAAACACACCACCAAGCCATGAGACAAATGTCATGGACATGTCACAGTAACCATGGCTACAGTAGGGAGACACAGATAGATCGGCACCATATGGTATACATGTAGGGATGCACAAATTCATCGGCTGAACATCGGTATTGCCGATGTTTATCTGTTGTGTCTCATCAGTTTTGCGGCGGCTAAATGTTGTGTTGGTTATTTGCGGTCAGACTAGGACAGCCACTGGCATGACGTAAGAGGGCAATGGGTGCCGTGAGCATGTATGGTTAATACTAAAAGTCGGCCGTGTGGCAGCATTACATTACAGATCAGTGACAAGAACAATGTAATCTGTGTAAAAACAAGTGGTAAAATATAGCCCTATATATGTTTCCAGTTATTTTTACATTTATTTATTAATTTATGTTTCACAAAACTAATATTTTTACTGGGCCATGTAAGTACTTCCCATGTCGTATGTGTATGGCAGGCCAAAAAGGATTTTAAGCAGTTATTTAAAAAAAAAAAAAAATGTATCTTTTTCTTTTGAAAGAAGGTTATAAAGGTTGTTTTATACATTTGTATGATTGCATTTGTACTCATTCAAAGATAGTGTAAGGAAATTCTAAATTACTTTGAAATGGTTAAGTTATTTTTCATAATAAGGTTGCATTTGTTTGCCTGGGACAAAAGGGGAATAAATAACAACAAAAACAATAGAAACAACAACATCGCTATCAGCAAAATAGTTTTTTTCTTTTTTTTAACAATTTGCCCAGAATTTCACAGTGGGTGCATCCCTAGGTACAAGCAAAGTGGATGGAACATAAAGCTGAGTTAACTCACCAACAGAATCTCTCCAAACCCAAAAACATGGTCATCTGCAACAGCTGAGCTCTTATTGGGTTTGTAGAGGAACAACGCCACACCGCTCACAATAAGCAGCACACACAGATACTTAGCCAGCGGATACTTCTTCCTCAGTATTGTCACACCGAGGATCATCACTGCAACAACACAACAACAGCATGATGGACGTTTTCTTAAGCCATGGGTACCAGGGTGACATCTCTAGTATTTGAGGTAATCCTACCCTGGATACAAAATTTCAGGCCTACACCTCTGAGAGTGGAAAATATGGATTGTGAAATAGTGTGTGTACATGTAACAAGAGATAACAAAGCTGTAAGGGGCGAGATATCACCTTCCTGTACAAACAAATCGTACTGTAACCTGCCATATGTGCTCTCAACTCCACATGTGAAAAGAATTTGCTTACTCCACGTGTCCTTAATCAGTTTAGAAAAATATCAGAATATCTCTTATTCGTCAGGTACCACACACACATGGGTCATCCGAGTTGTGTGTGTGATTTATGTACATCAGCACATTCATTATGAGACCTGGCAGCTTCTGAATTAGTCAATATTGACACAGATCATAGCAGGACTGAAAATCATATTATGTTTGTGATATGCAGGTATCCAAGTGACATGTGGGCCGAGAGCTAACTAAAAGAAATGATACCATATTTACCTGGTATGGGTTTGCAGGATTTCCCCAACACCTATCAACAACAAAAACATAGCTTTAGAATATGATGGCAACAAGCATTAACAAATCCATATAAGAATCCAGTTCACTAACTAACCTCACCCCATCCAAAAAGGACAGACTCACCTGTGTGGGGTAGTTGACATACTGAAGGGCAGAGTTACTGGACACCATGGCTCCAAGATAAGAGAGGGAACACAGGCCATAGAGCCAGCTCTTAGTGTGATCCGGCTTAGAGCCCTCAAAAAACTGGATCACTGTTGATTAAGGAGGAAGAAATATATTTTGGATGGTTTTTTTTTTTGTATACAGTATATTATCCATTATTTTTTGTGCTTTTTCTGTAAAGCAAATATACTCACAGATCTTAGCAAACAGAGCACTGACAATGCACTGGATGAGGACCAATGTCCGGGCGAAAGTGAACTTCTCCTTTTGGTCTCCCTGACCATAATCACCTCGAGTGCTGGAAGAGTCAGAGAAACAACACTGTTCAGTGCAACAGATCACAGACAATCTGAATCGGAGATGGAAGTAACCTACAATGGGCTTCCTGGCAGGAGCATGGGTGGTTATAGGTTAAAGAGGAGAATGCTTTCATGAGTCGCCAAGCTATGAAAAGGCCCCTCAGAAAGGAGAGACCAAAGTGCATTAAATTACAACTGACAGGGTGGGGTGGTGGCATTTTGTTTAGGGACCAAGAATTTTTAGCAGCTTGCTTGCTGGTATCAATGGGCAATAGTTGCCAAGAACTCATAGGAAACACTTACGTCAATATTGTTTATTAACAATATATAATGAAAAGCAATCATTAAGGTTTGTGAGAGGGCTGCTTGGGTGAGACAGCATGTGTCAACCTTTTGAAACCACATACCATCTGTGTCATGACTCATTATGTGACATGCAATACAAACTAGGCTCACCTTACGGCTCCCCTTACTTCTTTTACTCTTTCTAGAAAATCACAAATAACCACTATGACTTGTTGATATTTTAAAATATGTTAAACAAAGTATGAAAGACAATGTTTGCTGTAGGCACATAACACAAACCATCTATGAGGAATAATGACACACTAGCTTTAGCGAACTAGGAATGCAAATCACCTGCTCAATGGTATAACTTCAGGGCTCAATACCGTAATGTCACGCTAAACTTCATTACAAAATCTGACAATTTAATATAACATTTGCCCTTCGCATTGGTAAAGTCAGCGTTGTATATCTCACAAGAGTTTGCATAAGGAATCATTTGAAAGCACTATGACATGCTGTAACTTGTAATGCATTACTTGTAGATACGTCAAATTAAAATAAAGCTCGTATTAAATAGGGAACTGTTGACATGCAGGCAAACATTAAACAGGCAGATTTTTGAATGGAGTTTGGCACAGGACAAAACGACATTCTGTAACAAAAACCAAGCAGGTTAACTGGCTAAGTGTAACTTACATAGTCTCTTGTAATATTCCGTAGTAAAAGTAACACACGAAGACTCCGAGGAAGCAAACGATGAACCGTATCCGCATATTGTCCCACATCGAGGCGGGCTTCCCTGCTCCCTTTCCTGCAGCCATGCTATCGTCCACCAGCCCGGCTATGTTAACCGACACCGCTGCGCTCCCCGCTCCCCTCACACCGACGTCCCGCTCCACTGTAGCCGACGTGACGAGCCCGGAAATGGTGCTCGCGTTTGCACGGTAGGTGTGGTTTCTGTGGTAGGTACAGTTGTTGCCTTCAAAGCGTCTTGTTCACAGTTAATGTGAAAAAGCTGGCTAACAGTACCTTTAATTCTCTGGAGCTGCCCACAGTCAGATATCATGTCATTTGTTTTGTATCATTCTGATGAATCTACATTTATCCTCCAGGACAGCTGTGAAGTCACAAACATCCCATTCCCACCTCGGTATCTGCACTGTCAGCAGGGTACAGTTCGTGTTTTCATAGAGAATTTAAAGCCTATATTTAATGGGGGAAAGCGGTCGCGTCAGGAAATTGAGTTTTAGAAAAGGACCTCAGTGGTGTCAGCAGCTAAGCCTGAACAATTAGATTTAGTTTAATTAATTTAATCTTCAACACAAATGAATGATGGTGTGTTTAGTGTAACGATTCAAAGTATAAAAAAAATAATAATAATAATAATAAAAATAATAATAATAATTAAAAATAATTAAAAATAAATATAAGAAATGCATTGATGGGAGAGATATTCAGATCGTTACAATAGTAAATGTAGCAATACTACACTGTAAAAAATACTCCGTTACATGTAAAGTAATCAAAATATATTTAAAGTGAAAGTACTTGTTATGCAGAATGGACAATTTCAGATTCGCATTATATAACTATAGTAGTACATAATTAGTTATGTATAAAAGTGTTTAAATCACTTTAATGTTGCAGCTGCTAAAGGTGTAGGTCATTTAAATTACTTTGTATACTGCTAGGTAACTTAACCTATTATATTACATCATAATGTATTAGTTTATTCATAAGTTGTATTAATAATATAAATCTGCAGCGTAAGTAGTTATCAAATAAATGTAGTTAAAAGTACAATATTTCCCTCTAACATGTAGTGGATAAAGTAGCAGAGAATGGAAATACTCAAGTAAAGCACAAGAACCTCACATTTGGACGTACAGTACTTGAGTAAATGTACTTCGTTACTTCCACCACTGCAGAAACGCGGATTGTTCCAATTAATTTTTATTGGCTGTGTTATGTCGCATGGCAGTTGTAAAGGCAGCTATTACAAAGAAAATTGAGGTCCTTCCTTGAAAAAGTCGCGTGCCTTTTTGTCGTCCTAGGATGTGGATTAAATGCATTGGTCCATGTAAGGCTACAGAGATTCTCTTTCGACCAATTACAAAGCAGATTTGGAGAAAGGCGGTGCTTGGATTTAAAAACCGCAAATCCACGTGTCAAAGGCAAGCAACAACAACAAGAATGAAACCACAGGAATTAGAAGTACTTTAAAAAGGATTTAAACGCCCAGAAAATCTGTTTATTATATTTTATTCACAATGGCAACAGTATACTAGACATTAAAAGTATGAAAAGGGTGCATAATCAGGTCTGAGAAAACAGGGCCGGCTAATAATACCTATTTTTTCAACTATAGGTATGTTTTTTTTAAAATCAGTGTTGCATATGATCATACTGTCAAAGACAGTGTTTTATCCATTTGAACATGTTTGAAATGTTAAAGTTTTCTGGCCAGAACTGCATGGTCCAAAGAGGCTCAGATTGACCACAAAAAAAACTCCACTTGCATCTCTCAAATTCTTAAAAAGTTGACAAAATTGCAAAAGTTTGGTTAAAACAATGCCCGTTGTAGGCAAGTAAAGCTAATTAAACATCAATACCTGCTTATAAATCATTAAAATATAAAGAGAAATACAAGTTGGTTTCTTCAGTGAATACTAAAATAGTATTACCAGCTTCCCTAAAAAGATACAAAAATATATATCTTCCTAGAAATACATATGTATAAAAACAGGCCACCATTAAACTATCAGCCAAAAGAACATTTCTTTTTAACCAACAGATTTTCTTCTGAACAAACCCATCAAATACTTTGGATCTCAAAATAAGCTAAAAGGTCATCTAAAAATGTAACAATTCTTTAATCAACAGCAAAGGATAGTAAGAAAGTAAAACTTGTGTGTTGTAAGTGCTTAGGTTTTTTAATCTGAATTCACTTATTTTGACATTAAAAATGAAAACATCCCTAGCAGACTGCAATATTAGTCTGAACCGCTGGCACAACAACTAAAATAATATTCAGTTTTATCAATAACAACAACTTCAATAACTCAGTCAGCCTTAAAACTTCCAGATTTTAGGCCAACAATGTGAAAGTATGAGTCACAAAGTCTCTTATTTTGATCACAGTTATTATGGCGCGTTACAGCAGTGGCATTTAAAACATATCCAGTTCTTTGCAGGTTCTGGCAGTGTTGTTTAGTCCTGAGAGGAGGCTACTGCATGCCCAGGTGCCTGGTAGGAGAGGCCTGACCTGGGCAGCCGGTGACTGGAGAGACTGACAGGCCACGGAAGAGGAGATCCATGGAGGGCAGGAGGGGCTTCAGAAGACTGACGGGGCAGAAAGCGGAGCCTCCATGGGGGGTGAAGTTGACTTTATTGGGGTCAGGGCAGGATGGCTGGAGGGCAGGCTCATCCCGAGAGGCGGACCTGGAGGGAAAGAGATGGAGAGGAGTTGGCATGTACCCCAGGATACTGGATCACCCGGGGCTCCACAACACACAGATTTGCATTTAGTTTTGCACATTTACAAACATCATAATAACTAATAAATAACATTCTTATAACTTTATAATGATACAAATGATTGATATGGCTAAACTTATTGTTGTAATATGAATATTTTATTAACAAATATTCAAACCTCATAACCTCATTGATTGAATTATATTTGATCTTAAATATTATTTATTTATTTTTGTGAACGATGTTGTTAGATGGTCTACGAAACATTTAGAAGTGCATGAACTAAAAGGATATAATGCTTTTATTGTTAGTTGTCACCATTACGGTGACTGGAGAAGGGTATAATTACTTGAATTATCAAATAATCTGTTGATCATAATTTTGATTAATCAATTAATTGATTGGTCTATAAAATACTAAAAAAATAGTGTTTTCAAATGTCTTGTTTTGTGCTACCAACAGCCCCAATAGATTCAATTGAGAATTGTATAAAAAAAATAAGAGAAAAGCAGCAAATCCTCACAGTGGAACCAGTGAATGTTTGACATTTTTACGTTGATAAAGGATTTAAATATCATCACAATATTTGCAAATACATTTTTTGGTCAAACAATTTAGAAACTTAAACTTAAACTTAAAACTCCAATTTCAATTAAAATATGTGTCTATGTCAAAAAAAAAAATCATTTTAAAATGGACCACAAATTTAAATCATGGATCATCTTCTGCCATCCTATGCTAAATAACTGGTTCGATAGAAGTTAGTTTTGGTTTGATCTGCTCTGGATTTAGAGCTTTAATAATATGCTTTTATGTGTTGTTACTACTTGAGATGGTTTCGTGGGGTCCTGAAGTACATTTTGTTTCTTATTCCGGCCACAGGGACTAGGACATGCATGATTAGATCATCTATGAATGATGTTTTGGTCTGTTCACTTACATTGCCTCCTCGCACACTCGTACTCGCTCGCAGCCTTCTGGCGGCTCGCGCTGGAAGGAGTAGGTTTTGTTGGGACGAGGAGTGGAGGAGCCGGGCTGCAGCAGAGGAGGATCCAGCGCAAATGAAGGGAGCGGCGTCGATCGAGCGGGACACAGCGTCTCACAGTCCACCGGCTCTGCGTGGAAGGACAGAAATATCCGAACGTTTGTTAAAAATATGAAAATCACGCATGGCTATATCTGTTTAATCAAGAAAAATGTAGAGTTGTCTAACCTGGCTCTCCAATGGAGCAGGGAGACTGTGATGGAGACGATGGGTTCGATGGAGAGGGGGAGTTTGAAGGAGACAGAAGCGATAGATCTAGAGGACAGGGGGACTGAGAAGGAGAGAGGAGGGAAGGATCCAGATCCAGGGGCCCCGGGGAGGGCTCACTCTGAGAGCCACTGCTGCATCTCTGGACAGGGACGGGGGCCCTGTGGCCATCCGGGATATCCAAAATCTGGAATATTCAAGAGGAAATAAGTGAAGGGGAGCCAGGGACTACTACATAAAGGATGTGGGTAAAGATTGCTTTTCAATTAAACTTTCTCACGAGTATATTAAAGTAATTTTGTGACAACAAGCTCAATATCTTACGATTATGATTGCTAACCTGTGCTTTGTAGCTGGTTGGACTTTAAAAAAAATAATAATTCAAATATACTTTATTGTGTCAGTACATGTCATTGAAACATTTCCTTTTATTTAAACATCTTCTCACAATTTTTTACTTTTTTCTTACTGTTTTTACTTAACAAATTCAGGAAACAACAAAAAAGGGGTGAGGCTTTGATTTTTCATTAGAGATGTTGGCCTACTACGACTTTCTATTACAATTCTATTATACATCTTAAAACATATTCCTCAACACACAATCTGTTTAATATTTCATTCATATTTGTATAATATGTTGTTAGTCAATTACCTTTACTTAATTTAAAGAAAGCCAACCTTTTTTCCAACAACTTTTCGTTTTCATTGACTGATTGATTTGACATCAGTTTTGTAGTTTTGATAATATGATGCGCGATTTGTTCTCTTGAGGGGAGTTTTGAAAGGGGCACAAAGTATATTTTTTTGCCCTGAGGCTCCCAGTCACAGTATTAAAACTGAGATCGAACAGTTTCTATTTTGTTATAATGAGAAAACAAAACTTAATAAATTAAGAAGGAATTTTAATGAGAATTGTCTCTTTTAAAGGGAAATGTAATTATACATTACAATTTTCCATACTGGCTGTTGGTTAGGTTTTCTCATCTTGAATTTGCATTGCATAGCTCATTGGCCTTACCTCGTGCTGATCGTCAGGTTTTTCAGAAACAAACACTTCTTCCAGCTCCAAGTTGATGCCTTCAACACTACGTCGCAGCCGTGGGGCGAGTCTGTTCAGCGGCATCAGGGGCAGCGTCTGGAGAAACAAGTCAAATTCAGGCAAATTAAGAGTTTTCTTCATTTGTGCAAAATTGTGTTTGGGTGTCTGGTTTCAAACTGCCCGTGTTTGAATTGTACACGACAAGCGCATAATTGCTTTTTTATTTAATATGAAAAATGGATTTCATAATTTCTCCACAATATTTGTAATGACATCAAATGCCTCTAAAAGCTCAAATAAAAGATCATTTTCTCCCCTCAATATTCAGTGTTGAAACTGACTGGATGTGCACTGAGCTCCTGCTTTATGCTGGTTTACATATATACCAACAACAGCTGTGCGCTGCTTCATTTAATAATGAAAATACAGAGAAACACATCGTTTTTTTACAAAGGTTTTTGTATACAGGCTGTGGTTCAGGTTTGCTCACATTTGGATACAAAGAGGAAAGTAAAGCTGTTTCCATCTTATGTTATTCTATGTATTCTATTTCATCTTAGTTTTATGTTATTTTATCAATTGTTTTATTTTCTTATCTTACTTTTCATTAATTTGGCATTCTATCTCTGTTTTTATGTTCATTCAATGTCTATTTTCCTTTTTTGTAAAGCACTTTGTGCTACATTTCTTGTATGAAAGGTGCTATACAAATAAAGTTATTATTATAAAATTATTATTATAATAATAATAATGTAGTATGACATGCCAATGTCTGACTGAAGATGTTGTCTGTGTTACAGTATATGTTCCAGATTGTCTTCCTGTGACAGCATGGCAGTAACACAGGAGACGTGATGACAGCCGTTCCTAAGAAAAGCACCACTGTTTTTTTATATCCCTGTTACCAAGCTGCCTAGTCTGCCTGTGGAAGACAAATTGGCAGTCAGCAGTAGTTGTGAAAACTTTGTTCTCTTTGTGTTCCCCTCACATGTCATTAACAGACAAAAGAGCAAAGGGTTACCTGAGTGATGCCTGCTGCATGACCTGCTGGCAGGGGGTGGGGCAGGCGCTCGTACCCTGCAGAGGGAGGGACGTGGCGGGAGCGCTTCTGCAACTGGTTCCTCAGCTTGGCCACCTGAGGGCAGAGTGGAGAGGAAAATGATTGAGGAGTCACTACAATTCATTCTGAAAATGGAGAAGTTACTCGCTTTCCCCTCAGGGGGCTGTAAATGCTTCATGCTGTCATACAGGGTGTGAGCGGTTGTGGACTGTAACTAAGTACATTTACTCAAGTACTGTACTTAAGTACAAATTCAAGGTAATTTTACTTTACTTGAGTATTTCAATTTTACGCAACTTTATACTTCTACTCCACCATATGTCAGGAGGTAATGTTGTACTTTTTACTCTACTACACTTGTCTGATGAAGTTACTTTTCAGATTACAGTTTTTCCATCTTCCTTCCTGTCCAGTGAAAACCATGTATGCATCTCCAGGTGTGTTGATTTGGAATTTCTCTGATAAACTTAAGGATGAAGTTTTTCCTATTTGTGTTGAGAAGATTCTCCTACTTCTTAAATTAAATAAACTATTTAAAAACCCTCTTGGATCAGCTGGAAAATGTAAAGCTAAAAACAGGGCTGTTTTGCTGAGCTCATGAAAAGTTGACTTTTTGGAGATACATAGTTCTCACAGGACAGTGACGCTACAAACATATGATGACTTTATAGAATATGATTTAATGCTTTAGATCAAAACTACCCAACAGTATATAAAAGGAGTTCAAATGATCTCAACCTATAAACAATAAAATGCAGTAGTAATATTAATTTAAATCATATATAATAGTAAAACACCGACAGGGAACATTTTACTGCGCAATAAATACTTTTATTTTTGATACTTTAATTACATTTTACTGATAAGACTTGCATAATTTTACTTAAGTAAGGTTTGAATGTAGGACTTTCACTTGGAGTGGAGTGTTTTCACAGCGTGGTATTAGTATGTTTGCTTAAGTAAAGGATCTGAATACTTCTTCCACCACTGGGTGTGAGTAAGAGTGAGAAACAGGAGAATGAATGAATTGCTGTAGTGATAAACTGAAGTACTTGCCTCCCTCAGGTGCTCTGCACTGCCCCACGACGCTGAGCGCTTGTGTCCGCCGGCACTTCTCCTTCCTCGGGTCTCCTCTGCCCAGGAACTTGGAGTCTTAGAAAAAACATTATTACAGTGAGGTGAACAAAGAGTTCAGTGTTGGTCTAACAAACCTTTAGGGCCTGTTTGTACAAAATTGCCTTTTTTGGCAACAATTCTAGCAGACCTTTTTGAGGCCTCTTACATTTTCTGTTAAACCCAGTGATCTCCAATCAACACTACAAGTTGTTGCGAGTACAACACAGAAGTGGAGCCCCACAGCTGTCTTGCACACCTGCTTCACAACAGCTGTACAGAGGAAGGCGACGAGAAAACCACCCTGAGCAGGAAATCAGCCCCGCTTCCACACACATTTGAAAACATCCAAACCACATCATTGTAAAGACTATAAATACAGTGCAAGTGTCAGCATTCAACACCCCAGTGCACACACACACACACACACACACACACACTATCACACTGACAGTAACCTTGTTATTCACAAAGTCACATACTGTAAAAGAAAAACAACTAACACAAACAGAAAATACTTTTTTTGTGCACTTCTTCTTTTGCCAGTCACAACTCCTTAACTGCCTACTTTCACTCATGTGAACGCACCGATTTCTTCACTTTGACTCTTGATTTTCTACCAGACGGAGTCGGGTTGGCCGCTCCCGGCTGTTGGTTGGGAGCAGACGACTGGCAGCTCATCCTCACCAGGTGAAACCCAGCTTGAGTTGACCCACAGGATCAGATACTCACAGTTCTGGTGACTCCAGTCAAATGCTTCACACGCTTGAAAACAATCGGATCCACTCACTGGTGCCCATGCCATTCATAAAGGCAGCTAACGTTACATATTTAGCTCTCACTCCTGCAGTAGGGCTGTGTCATGATATTCCGTCCCCAAAATGCGAGCTGTTCTTTAGGTGTCGGCCTCACAACTCAGAGAAATCTTACTGGTGCCATAACTGCCTGCAGTAAAAACGCACACACCATTTTGTCCCTGTCCAGTGGACTCATACGTAGTGCATCGGCTGGCTAAATAAGTCAGAACGCGGCATGAGTCAGTCATACAGTGACATCGGTGTAGAGTTACAGCTGCCAAACACGGCCACCGGGGGAGAGTTAAACCCCCCCCCCCCCCCCCCCCCCCAAATCATCTAACACCAACGACCCCACTCTGCCCAAAACATGAACGGGGGGATCATGGGATATAACCCTATAAAAAGATTCAAAGGTAGCAGAACATTTGGCTAGTGTTTCCAGCTTGGACGACTCATTAACGTGCACTTAATTCCTGTCTGCAATATGGCCTCAATGATAGGAATAGGTTTATTTTGACTATTAATTCATTTGTCATTTCTATTTTAGACTGAAAACAAAGAAAAGCAGGGTTCATAAAGTTATCAACTTATCTTATTTGAAAGTATATTGTTTTTTCTTTTGACTTTGTATGTGTGTTACTCGAAGATGTGTGTTTGATAATGTGTGATAATAAGAAAGGTCTTTCTTGTAATCCCATGTGGGATTGGTCATGTTTTGCTTGACAAAGAAATACAATCTTACTGACTGACTTTAATATAATAATGTTAATACCTCCAGAATTATAAATCCACATCAGAGAATTATTATTTTTTTTTTTACAATCTGCAGGAAAATGGAGGAAGTGCAATAACGTGCCTAATGAAGAATGAAGCAAACAATCAGTTATATCATCTGAAGTAATTCAGAGGAACTATGGCAGAAGGAGGTGCTGAGTGGGGCGGTGTGTGTGTGTGTGTGTGTGGTTGAGGAGAGTGCTGGGGGATGGGGTGTCTGTATAATGAGGTCAGGAGGGGTCTGTTCCTTACAATGGAGGCAAAGGGGGTTCGTTCGGGTTTTAAACTGTGTCAGGAGCGAAGACGAAGCTGCGGAGCTTGGTGATGTTGGTCGGGGCTTTGTGCGCTAGTTAGGAGCCGATACAGTTGAGGGGGGAGCGAGGGAAGAACAGCGGAGTTTAAATATGAACAAAAACAACTATTTCCAGTTGGCTGCCTTCCACCCGCAGCGTCGAACTGGAACCACCAGACACCTGCAGAGCCAACATCAGATATCTTGTCCTCTATAGAAATCCTTAACATACAAGAGAAGCAAGGCAGATAAAACATTTGGTCTGCTGTTTTTCTGCACCATGAAGCAACAGGTTTTATGGTGAAAGGGTTCTTACACAGACTGCCACTCATCTAGACCTGGTTTTGTTAAATTGCAGTAATAACACCAACGTATCATCTCTAAGTTGACGTTGTCATAATATATTAATAATCACCTGTGTGGCCTTGTCATTGACACAGGTAACAGCCGTGCTCTCTGCCTCTCTGGGCCACTGTCCCTGCAGGTAGGGTCCAACAATGGTGTCCAAGGAAAGAGTTCGGCGGATGGTGGGTTTCGGTGGGCGAGCCGTAGTCCTGTCAGCTTTTAGGAACAGAAAATAAAAAACACATTTAAAAATGAATATGTCACCAATAAAATGACCATTTGTATATCAATTATTCACTCCGGGTCACCTTGAATTTGTGAAGAAAACTTTGTTTTTCTCGCATGCCTCCACGATGAACAAATACTCCAAGAAGGGAGAAAATACTTGATGAATTGAAGGATGTTTTGATATAGTTTTGCTGTTGTTAAACGCGGCTCCTGTTTACTTTAATTCATCAAGACTTTTCTCCGTTTTTCGATTCTTCGCTACCATGGCAAGAAAAGCAAAGTTTCCGTCAAGAATTCAAGGTAATGTAAAGCCAGCGAGTTTATGTCTGGGTTGTGTAAAGCTCTAATTCAGTACCTGTCAGAACGACGTCTGTTCTGCAGGAGTTATATAAACTCATGCCTGTGGGATCACTTTTAGCTTGACATGTAGGCTACGAGTATAAAAACTCTCTTTAAGAGTCTAAACAGTATTTTAACACCTGAAGCGGTTGTTCAAAACAATTGCTGCCAGGCTTCCTGCCCACCAGTAAGCATGTTGTGTGTAGAGTTGTGTGTGCGCATGTTGGCAACTCTTTGTAATCTTTGGCAGGTGTGGACCGTGCCTTTGACCTGGAGCAAAGCCGTCCAACTACACAGCACTGGCAACGGTCACCAAAGGCTACAAGTATATCTCCCACTAAAGCACACACACACCCACACACAGTATGTTGTCATGTTGCAGGGCAGACAGGCAGGATGTATAAATAAACACGACTACATGCAGATGTGACTTGCATGGATACAGTTAAAGTAAAACAAAGAGGCTTTGAAAGCTGCCGCTGTGTTAGCGTGAAGCATGCAGCAGAGATCCCACAGGTTAGAGGGCAAAGGGGCGACAGAGTGTCCAAATAACATTATGAGAACAGTGTTATGTTTCAGGGGTTAGCAGCAGCCTTCGTTGTTGACTTAACTTTCTCAAAGTCTGTTGGAATTTTACTTTTAGACCACAAGTCAAGTAAAAACTTTGAGTTAGTTTACAGTTCCCTAAATAAGCATGAGGAGTTCGGCCTTTGTAGTCATTGAATCAAATGTGCTTCTTTATAATCATATAGTAAAAGTCATTGAATCAAATGTGCTTCTTTATAATCATATAGTAAAAGTCAATAGTTGCTCTACAAATCGTTTAAATGGAAGAACTTATTCCTTTCCAAAATGGCTTCATCAACACTTTTTTCATTGAATTTTGTAAGTGCCTGTGACTGTGTGACTGATGTTATATGCTTTAGGCCTGCACCCAGCTAATGAATATTTGCATTATTGATTAATCTACTGATTAATTTCACGATGAAACAATTAATATTGAATTTACAATAATATAAGACAGAGAAAATCAGGAAAAATTCACACTTGAAAACCAAATGTTTTACATATTTGCTTGAAACAATTCAATCAAACGACAATCAAAATAGTTGCAAATTCATTTTCTGCATTGATTAACTAAATGTTTAGCCTCTACTTTCATCTGTCATACAATAAAGACAAAGAGAAGTGATTGGAAGAAATATGTAAATGGGACACTTGGAACCATCGCTAACATCATTTCTGAGTTAGATATTAATATAAAATGGCACCAAACTTTGAAACACTGGACCACATGGAAGTGAACGCAGCTTTCACCCCCCTCCTCCAGAGTGTGTATTTACCCGTCTTGACCTCCCTGCAGAGCAGAGCTGAGCCCCTCTGGAGCTGGTATGGGACTGTGGCTCTGAGGGGCTGCAGGCTGGGGTTGCTGCACCCCCGAGGCGCTCCTCCACTTCTGCCCGACATCCCCCACTCCGAGCTCCGCTTATGAAAACACACACACGGCTTTTCTTCTTCCCGTCGTTCACTGCAACTCTGCTGCCTTTCTTTCTGCCCACATTCAGCTCATGCACAGTGATGATCCAAAACTCTGAGCTGGCCTCTTGTTGAGCACCCAGTTTGAGATTTATTTTGTGATGATGACCATGATTCGTGCTGCTTACTTTCGGGATGAAGGAGCAGAGACGAGCTGGGTGTAGCTATGCAGTTTAACGCATCTTCATGAATCGCGCATTATCCTTCATGTTGCAGAGTGAAGAGCAGAGACGGCTCGCACATCGCCGCTCGTGCAAAGTGACAACACAACAGCTCGGCTCAAACTGTGTGCAACTGTCTCGTGCAGTATATCGTTCCAAGAGAGGGCGATCTGGTTGGTTGTTGCAGAATACTACTGAGGACTTATTGGTCATCACACCCATCTGTTTCCTAAAGGGGACCCCCCCCCAAAAAAAACTTAAAGCTCCCATCTACTTATTGAGATTTTTTTTTCATGGCCCCTCCCCTTCAAACCTCAAACCCACTGCTCAGAGAGTGTGTGTGGCTGTGTGTGTGTGTGTGGTCTTCAAAGTGTGTTTCAGGGACCCCTAAGGTCACTACAGTTGCTCAGAGGGTCCAAACTTCACTAATAATATACTTCGATACTTGAGAAAACCAGAGCTGCAAATAATAATTGATTAGTTGTCAATTATTAAATGAATCATCAATTATTTTGATAATCAGTTTGAGTAATATTTTCAAGAAAAAAAAGTCTAAATTCTCTGATTCCAGCTTCTGAAATGTGAATATGTTCTGGTTTCTTTACACCTCTATGATGGTAGACTGAAGATTTTTGTGTTGTGGACACTAATCGACATTTTTCACCATTTTCTGACATTTTATAAACCAAACAACTAAGCAGCTCAAGAGAAAACTGGTCGCTTTCCTCACTTTGATGGATATTTTCCTACTAGTCATATATTAGCTACATAAGCCACAAACACAAATCAAACTCTAACTGTATAGATATTGTTTGCAAAATGACCAAAAAGACACACTAAGCATGTCTATCAGATTATAGAATAATGTAAAATGACTTGTGTGTAGATGTTTCGTACCCCCAGTATTTATCAGCCATTTCAGTGGCATGAATAAAGCGCTATCTGTTTCTCTGCTGACGGTGGGGGGATGTGGCGCTCTCTGAAAGGCGCTGTGGCTAAGAGAGTGAGGGAGAAGCAAGCCAGGTCCCCGATGAACAACATGGTAACGCTCTTCTACGCTCTGTCAATGCAAAGATTGTGATCAATCAGCAGCAACAACATAGAAACCTGCAACATCCTGATTCTGTTACTGTTACGATTTTCTCCCATCCTTCTTCATGAGGAGGTTAGAGGTCAAGGTATGTTATAAAATTGCAGCCATATGTGGTAGAGGCCTCAGCCTTTTGATAATGGACACTTTAGCACGATGGGTGCTTGCATGTTCACTGAAAAGTTATGTCTGCAGTCACTCAAAGAATATTTTCACCTGGACAAAATCTCTGTGAAGTCAAACCTGGCCTAGTTGATTGAAATCTAATTAAATGTATCTTATTTTTTATAATTTAGCTACGAATAACTTTTCCCTCAAAGGCCCTCAGTTTGTTCTTCAGAATTAATGAGCATTTTGGGCATTCATGCAATATGTTACACATTATAAATAAATAAAGTTCTATCTTTACACTTTAACGTTAAACCACAAGATGGAGCCAGAGCACGTATCCCATGCAACTGGCTGCTCCTTCCCATCTCCTGCACCTCTTGTTTTGGAACAAATTAAAAAAAAGTCAAGTGTTATCTTTTGTGTATTAAGTTTTGTGTTAGCATAAAAGTAAAATATTTGAATAATAATAAAAATCACATCTTTTGGCATCATCTTGCCGTTTCTCCAAATTGACAAACATTAATCTCAATAACATTGTGATTTACACAAACAGACACACGTAATGGAAAAAGGCAGTTTATTGCAACAGAAAACTAAGAAAAAATAATCCAAAGTATATGTGTAAAAAGAACATAATGCTGTGTTGGATAAAATCAAAATATGTGGTGGCTTAAAATTTGATAGATTCAATAAATAGCTACACAGATTTAAACAGTGTTTTGATTACTCAAGCATGAATGATATGCACGTTCAGGGGTGGTAGACCCCAGACACAATTCAATCACACCCATAAAACATACAGGACAGTCTGTAAAAACCCATCCTCTACTTTATATGTATAATCTGTATCTTTTAAGATGATCATCACATCTCCATTTGCGAGTGGCTGCATCCAAAGAGCTGCAAGTGCTGTTTTGGTTACAAGTGAATTGAGGTGCACAAACACACTGACGATGCCATAAAGGAAGAATATTGATATTCAAATAAGGAGCAAGATGGGAATACAATTTAAGGAAATTAATGGATGCTTTGGAGAAAGGTCTGGAAGGAGTTTGCGGAGGAATTGCATGATCTTGGATGAAGAAATTCACAGGATAGTACAAAGTGGTTGTGGGAGAGTGTGAGAGGAGTCGAGCAGATAAGGCGAGGAGGGAAAGAACCAAAAGAGATGGATCCTTTTAGCTTCATGATAACTTCACTCTCATGTGTACAAAAATCCAGAGATGATTTCATGACTTTTTCATGGAGCTGTTGATGGTCTTGGTGCATTGTGGGTGGGAGAAGGGTTTTGGACGGGCTTATGGTCAACGCAGCATCACCAGGCAGACAGGCTGGGGGTTAAATCTCTGTTGTTGTTGTTGTTGTTGTTGTTGTTGTTGTTGTTGTTGGTCTGCAGCTCCTAGCTGGGTGTTAGCGCAGGGCTGGGTTCAGTGCTGATGTTGACCAAACACTCACTGGACTTGAGGCTGGCCAGGGACCTGGAGCTTGGTAAAGAGGCCAGAGAGCCACACAGACCCAGCATGGAGGGAGTGTTGTCTTTTCCTACGACAAAACAGAGAAAAAAAGCACAATAAGACCAAGCCTCTGAGCATACATACTTCAAGCTGCCCACATGAAACACCATAAACAGCCATCAAGCCTGCCTTTGTACGAGTACGTATGTACATGTGCATGGGTGGCTGCCTCTGCCTTTATGCAGCTGTGGAAAGAGTGCAAATATATTCCTACTCAAGAAGAAATGTTTTCTCTATTGGAGTATATCAAGTAAAATTTAGTTTGTAATTTGTGTCCAGAAATACGTACATTACTCAGACACATTTACACCTTTATATACGCACAAACTCAACTTGCACCAATATCACATAGAATACAATTAAAAACTAAACATTTCCCTATATTGTTTCCGACCTCCTTTCAGGTAAAGCCTAAATGTCCAACTTTCATGATGTTCATGTATGATTCCCAGGGCTGAAAAAAGTATTTCCCGCTTGCTCTTAGCAATATAAGTTAGTCTAAAATGTATTACTTAGGAATGTCGAATAAAATGGCAGAAGTTCAACAAAAAACTACAGACTACAAATCCCTTCACGTTTAAATGCTTCAGTGAATATGTTGTGATAAATGCAGTGGCACTGAAAAGTGTTTTTACCTGCTGAAGTCCAAGCAGCATCTTCGTTCTGTCTCCCATCCGTCCTCTGGGAGTCAGAGTTTAGACTGACTTCAGCAGATAGTAGCTCCAAACTGTGGAAACTCCTCCTGGATGGATAAAAACACCATGATAGCACAAATACCTGCAGGTCTGAGCATTTACTGCATCTATAAGCATCTGCTTATAGATAAGCATCTGCTTACAGATGGATTATTTCCTAATAGGGGTCATATATTTATATTTATGAATTTAAACAAATTGAAGTAAAATAGAAAGTTTACCTGCGGAAAAGCTTGACATCACCATGGTTGTTTGGGATAGTGGACCACTGGTTGACCAGCGGGATGGAAAGATCTTTAGCCAGATGGGATGTGTCACAGGGCATGAGGGCAGAGCTGCAGAGTGCAAATATTTCAAATCAGAAGATACGCTTTTAATTTTAGCGACATCAATGGTGGAAATAAAAGAAAATCACGCATCTCTTCTGAATTTCATGGAGACATTTCTTTGTGTACTTGAAGTTCAGTAGTTTTTGAAGTCATTAATAGCACTCCATTTCCTGATGTTATTGAAGCACCCAATAGCGCCCCCAAATTTTGTAAACATAGTCTCTAAATCAACAGTTCATAGTTGAGTCTAAAAACATCAAGGGGACATTTGGGACTTTGGGGCTGCTATTGGGTGCTGTAACAACAGGGTTGCAAGAAGGTGATTCAGGCACCCGAAAATGAACAAGCAACCACAAGGAAGGAAATATTAAAATGCTTATGTTGTATTGGCTGAATCATTAAAAGGAACAAAATAGGTGTGGCCAAACCCTTTTGTTCTCTTTATTATTAGCCCTGACAAAGACCTACAGTGGTCCAAACATGTTGGCTTTTTAATGGTTAACCACTACAATATAAGTTTTTTAAATATTTTTTAATATTTAAGTTTTTTAATATTTATATTTATATATATTCCTCATGGTTACTTGTTCATTTTGGAGTTCCTTCTTGTTTGTCCTATTTTTCCCCATTTTACAAAAGCACCTGACACATCCTTCACCTTCAACTGCGAATGAGTTTACAGAGCAACCAGTTACCTCTCATTCCTTTCATCAAGTATAAAACAAATGTGTAAAATATTTGCAGTATTGCATCATAAATTGGCATAATCAAAAATGTGATATGCATCAAACTTCCAGTTTCTTTTAATCTTCTTTAAGAAGAATGACCAGTTGAATTTAGTAAGTTAAAAAAGCAATACTTTTTATTTCTAATGTGTCCAACTTTATCTCCTCTTTTAATCCCTGCTGAAAGTGCACAGACTGTCTAATGCTGGGAAGAAGAAGCACATAAATAAATGTTGAGTGATGAGGACTAGAACACGCGTTTTTAGTTGGAGCTTGTTAATTAGGTACAGTATATGTGATCCAAAGTTGGTGTGTGTTTCTCACAGTTGTGCCTGGAGCTCGAGCACGACGGCCTCCAACTCCTTCTTCTCCTGCTGGCTCTGGACTGCCAGCTCCTCCACCTTGGCTCTCAGACGCTTGTTCTCCGTCTCCACGTTCTTCAGCTGCGACTCCCGCAGGCGCACCAGCTCCTCCAGATAACCCTGCGACGTGAAAACAAGGAGACAGGGATTTATGCGTGTAGAAGCCCAGTGTGAAAAATAAGAATTTTAAACAGCATGAACTTGGTTTTAGCAGCTGTTCTACGTCACCTTCTGGGCATAGACTATCTTAAACCTCTGCTCCATCTTGCGACACTTGTTGCTCCAGCTCTCCTCGTCGGTCACCAGAGGGATGTAGGGATGCTCGGGGACACTCTCCTCGCTGTTACTGCTGTCCACACTGCGACGGTCCTCCTCATCACTCAGGTAGTCGTAGCTACAAGGCAGAGAGGCGACAGTGTTGCGGCACATGCACACAAATGTGAAAAATCGGAGTGACGGGATCAGTCTTACCTCTGAGTGAACTTCAGGTAAGGTGTGTAGTCAATCACAGCCGAGGATTTCCCATCCAGAGTCTCCCCCTTCAGGCAAAAACTGCACAGAAACAGAGACAAATCCTAACTTGCTTTGTGGATGTCACAAACCTGAAGGGTGTGTATAAGTAGACTCAGTAAATATCAATGTATTTAAATGTAGGAAGACACATATGCAAAAATGTTTGGCTTCATATGTATACAGCGCATGCACTGTACGATACATAATGGCCCTTTTTATTCCCTATTATTATGTTTTCGGTTTGGTTTGTTTGTTGGTTTATCAGCAAGATTACAGAAACTACTGGCCCGATTTTCATGAAACTTGGTGGACGAGTGAAGCATGGGCTAACGAAGAACCGATTGAAATTTGTAGCGGATATGAATCACAGGTCGGAAACACGCAATATTTTTCACTTATGGAAACAGCCTTGGCGGAGGTCTGCGCTCCCCGAGTGCCCCTCTAGTACTGCAAATGTGTCAGCCATACTTTCACTTACATAATTCAAGCAGTAATACATTAAACATGAGGAATTACATACACATCTTATCACAATGTATTATTCATGAATACGCGCTACCTACTAAAACCTTAACAGAGTTACTAAATGTAGGAGTTACAAATGTGGGGTACATGAGGTCAGAAAATATTTCTGTGACAGATATATTGATATTTATTTCATATATTTCTATTACAAAATAATTCATTTTTTAAAAAGGTTTGAAATATCTAATCATTTCATTACAATATGTTAACTGTACTCCTAAAATAGAATATGATATATAAAATATAATTCCAATGGAACAGACCAGAAAAGGTTTGGAGACTAACCTAATTTAGGAAACTTAAGATGTCTTACAAACATATACCATTATACCATATAAAAAAGCTTGGGGTGTACTGGTGCATGTGCTGTATCACTAAAAACTCATGTATCTCAGAGTATGCAGTGTGTGTCTTCACCTGAAGTCAATGGCACTCAGTCCAATCAGCATGCCAGTCAGGACTTGAGCCTCCTCTCTCAGCATAATGGCTCCATCATCATAGAACCTCCTGTCAGGTGAAGAGGTGGTTATCATCTCCAAACTTGAAGAAACATTACTGCTACAGCGGTGATTCTAACTGCATTTTACGGTTTATTTGATGTTAAATATCCGTAGCAGGCATGTACTTTCCTCAACGAAAGTGGTGTCCTTTACTTTTGTGATTAGCATGAACAGACAACGCCACCATGAAGGTGCAACATCTCTGCAGCAGGGGTCACTTAAATTCCAAAAGTAAAATGAGCAAAATAAGAAATTTGTCGATTGTCCCTTTAAATCATGAGTCTGACCTGGTTGTTTTTGTGTCCCTCAGAGCAGTGGACACATATTCCGACAGACGTTTCTCCATCAGCGCCACTCGAATCCATGCACGCCCCTGTAGGACAACATAAGAATTGAGTAGGAACAGAGGGCTGTCTTTGCTGCTCTCTCTTGCAATGTCCCACACATACACACATAGTTCTGCATACAAATATCCTTGCCTTGGCTCGTGATGTGCTGATGTTCTCTATGTTTTCGATGCTGGCGATGCAGTTGTTCTGCACCTTACTGCACGCCAGCCGGATATATTCCCAGAAACTGCGCTGTCCATCTGAGCTGAACCAGCTTCCTGAACCTGGTACAAGATTAAAACACAGCAATAATTTACATCTGCTCTGACAACAGGACACAATGCAAGCATGCAACCACGGCAACAGTGCAGCTAACTGTATAATCATACACATTTGAACCCTTTTGATAATAATAACATTTTGTTTTATTTTCTACAGTATAATCTATGCAGTGGATTCATATGCCAGTGGGTTGGATATGTAAATCTGACACATCTAGGTTTTTACTGTCTTGTTAATAGATTCAAAGTCCTATTAACTGATTTGTCCATCTTTTCCTGTGCCGTATGTTACCTGCAGTGTTACCTTTGAAGCGGTGGCTGAGGATGTGCTCTAAAATGGCGGCAAAGTTAATAAACTCCTCGGATGAGTCGTCTATGGGCTCTGCTGTGTACTTTTCTAGGAGAGTCTTTACAGAGAATCTGAAATAGAAGCAAACAGAGAAAGAGGAATTAGAAAAACACAAGACAATTCAAAGGAGAAAAAATTCTACTCTGCATATGTGAAGGATTTGAAATTTCTGTTGGTTGTGTGCAGCCGTTTACTGTAACCAAGCAGACAAATGTAGTACTGTATTTAAATCCTGCAACAATAGTGTTTTTTTTTGGGAACCACGCCATCTTATCATACTGAGGTCATACCCAATTGTCTTGTGTACTACACAATGTACCCCTTCTGTGCTTTGGCAGTGTTATCATGAAAACAATACAATTAACCCCCTGTCTTTTCAGCCTTTGTGCACGCTGTGCTTTGAGGTCCCTTTGGGTCTTGTCTCTCTGAGGGACCGGCCAGCTTCAAAGAATAATCAAATAATTCCCTCCCCCTCATCTATACATGGTGGTCTGATGTATTTAGGGCAGCCGCTGCCGCAGCGTTAGTTTTGCTTTTGACCCTGCTGAACCACAGACAGTTAGGCAGCTTTCATGTTAGGAGTCAGCATCCAGGCACGGGCTCGGGCTGACTGCCTCCGCTTCGATGGGCAACACTAGCATCACCGAGGGCAAGACTGCCCTGGCAGTGGGAAGCACCTCCATAGCCAGGGGAAAGACTACTGTAGCCATGGGAAACTCCTCCATCTTCAGGGGAGTGACCACCACCTCCATGGGAGAATCCACCATCCAAAGGCAAAAGACGACTGTGGCTCTGGGACGGGCCAGCTTCAGCCGGGGAACCACAACCACCTCCTTCCGTAAAGCTTTGATGTCCAAGCGCAGGACCACCTAGATGGAAAGGACCCCTGAAGCCGGTGCTAAGACACCCAAAGCAGCCAAGCAGTCCAAAAAAGACTCTAACAATGAGTGGAAAACCACATTCTTGTCAAGCAAGACCTCTTTCACCAAGGGCAAGGTTTCGATCCTGAGGACTAAGTATGCCATCTCCTGGGGTAAATCCTCAATTTCCTGGAACAGAACCACCATCTCTTTGTGCAACACTAACATAGCAATGGGCAAAACCTCGGTTACACGAGGGGAGACCACGAGCGCTCTCAGCACTGTGACCTTCACCCATGGGACCAAGTCTGTGTCTGTGATCAAAACCACCCTCATCAGGGGCAAAGAAACGCACAGCAACATCTACTGGGATTTTCACACATGATTCCTCCACACAATTAAAAACCCAAGGATATTTCTATCTGCTCAGTTTTAGCAGGTCAGTAGCATTAAGAGTCAATAAAAAAAAAAAAAAAGAATTGCTATGTTTGTGATCAATGTGTGACATCATATGTTACCTATTTGCGCAAGGTGGATTCCCAAGTAAGAAAGTGCTTAGTGAGTTGCAGATCTAATAGTTTTGCAATCAAGAGTGATATTTTCCAAAGCCGTGCTGAGCGTGTTATGCAAATGTGACAGCGATGAGTTGATGGTTTATGGTGTGTCGACTTGGCAGGGAGGGAAAGTGTGAAACAGCCGTGTGGGATGTATGTGGAGGGACACAAGAGCGTGTGTGTGTTTTTCATCAGCACTGTTCTCCTGTATATTGTGCATGTACAGCCATCAACATGTCTACATCTTTGGTACAAATGTGGTATTTTTGTGCACACTGCTAATATTGGTTGATTGCCTGCATTTCCATAACCATATTTCCACCAGAAAACACAGTTTTGAACTAAAAAACTGTATTGTAACAATGCTTATAAAAGTAACATGTCTAAACACTGCTTGGCTTGATTGTTTTGTAAATAGATCTAAGTTTTTGTGAGATATTATACGAACATAACAACATAAATTGTATAAATTAAAGACTCAAATGCTGTATGAGGAGTTGCAAACAGTTCAGCAAGGACAAAAAATGGGTGGTAAACACCAACTGAAGGAACCACACCCATACTTTTAATGGAGGGACAACACAAACAGAAAGGGTGCAATCAAAGCCCTAACTACATGTGGAGAACATGAACATGAACATCTTGTCTCTGATCAAATCTGACACTGTGCCACTCATTTCACATATGGTACATACAGCCGTACACAGAGGCTATGTCTTACAATCAGAGGCTATAGGGAACAATGGCTCAGAAGAAAGTGATGTCACCACAGATTGCCCCCGTTGCAACAATGTGTCCTTCAACCGTCCGGTGTCGTCGTGGAGATGGGACAATCGCTCCACTGTCCCCGTCCCCCCAGATAGGCTGTGGCCACCTACGGCTGCCTCTGTCCATTCACAGGGACACATGGGTGGTATGTGGCCTTCCAGAGCCCACGTCGATCATCTCAACGAAGGCATTATGCAACACGGGGGTCGCGCTATCCACGCTTAGCATTCTGGTCTGCTCTGGATAGTAGCTGATGTTACTATTACCGCCGAGGAGCAGAGCGGGACGTGCTGCATGAGTGTGCGATGCTTTGCATTGAGTGAGCCCCGAACCCCGTCGTCGAATCTGGGTCAGGAAGACGAGCCTCTCCTCAATGGGCAACACCAGCTTCACCGAGGGGAAGACGGCCCTAACCCTGGGCAACACCAAAATAAAGAGGGGAAAGTCCAAGCTTGCCATGGGGGGCTCCTCCATCACCAGGGGCAGGAGCACGACATCTCTGGGCTCCTCCACCATCACCAGCGGGAAGACCAAGATCGCCCTGGGGGGTGCCTCCTTCAGCAGAGGCACCACCACCACCTCTTTTCGGAAAGCCTTCTTCCCCAAGCGCAAGACGCTCTAGATAAGAGGGGAGCTCATCTCGGGGTGGGGGGACTGGCACAAAATGTCACACGAAAGAAGAAGAAAGATGCATCATCACAGAGAACATTTGGACACCACTACAGCATCTGCACAGGGTCTGTTCCAATTGAGAAGCAAAACTGGATTAAATTTACTTTTGGACCATTGACTTGTTTTGAGCCATGCCGGATTTATCAAGGAAACAGGTCAGTGGCATCTAAATTCTGTCTCATAATGTTATCTGTATAAGCAAGTAGGTCGGTCAGGTTTCAAAGTATAATAGAGCTCCAGGATGTTATGTGCTGTACTCCACCATGACCCACAAACTAAAAAGAAATCCACTTAGGTGATGACAGTTTGCCAGTAAGCACAAGTATTGTGTGTTGGGACAGAGATTCACAATCATTGCCACATTTAAGATCACCAAAGAGATCTGTTTTAAGGAATCCCATCAGAAAAGAAGTTTTATTTGATAAGATTTTGTCTATTCTGTCTAAAACTTAGGATAAAGAGTGAAACATGTCGTCAAATCTGGCCATTTGTGCAGACTTCCAATGAAAATGTATTAAATCAAGAAATTCCTCATTATGCAGAGCGCCAAACCCTTGGAAAAACACCAAGTGATCCCAGTGGTTCCCAAGGCCCAGTATGGGAACCGCAGATTAATTGCTACCTGCTTGTTGAATGTAATAACATTTATAATCATAACAGAAGAAAGTCAACTTGCAAGTTGCAAAAGGCCTCCTTGACCCGATAAGGTGGCAGCGTTTTCTCAAGAGGAACATTACAGCAGATTATTTGAAATTAAATGAAGTCCTTTGATCTGAAGGGGAATTGCTGGCATACCTCAAATGCAAATGGATGGAGTGGAATATCAAAATGCTCTTGGTACGATTTGACACTGAAAAACAACTGCAGGGCCTTCTGACAAGTTTCTTTTGTGCCCCCTCTCACTCAGCCTGGATCGCCGCCAAGCCCACTCTCAGCTCTGTTGAAATGCCCTCTTGTTCTCCTTTCTCACCCCTCTACTGTACTTACACAAGTGTGTTTGATCCACAGCACCACCCAGGATAACCAAAACTACATTTATCAGCAGTGACGCTAATAGAGAGAGACGTAATCTAAACACACAACGCTTCACATTAACTCTCTCAGCTTTCATTTTGTTCTTTTTTCCCCCTGACTCCTTCCTCTTTCTCCCTCTTCCTCTTTCTGTCTCTCTCTTTAGTCTTGGCATAACCAGCAGGATCAGATGACACAGGCAGACTCCTCACTGGCCGCAGCATTGTGTAACACCAGCCAGTGCTGTTGTTTATCGCCTCGGACTGTCGGGGGAGACGTCCTGTCCTGTTCTGGATCCGCACAAACAGCCAAGATAAAGAATGCTGCGCGCTTTGATAAATAGAAGACAAGAATGATAATTTGAGCCAAATTTGAATCGACTAAAAGTCGTAAAAATGCAGATACAGCAGGGTGTGTCTCTCTCTCTCTCTCACCGGCCCCATCTGTGAATAAGCGTCCAGGCAAAGTGTTTCATGGTCAGAGGAGGTGTAGAGGGATTAAGGTGCAAGATGGATAGTGAGGGTGTTGGGCAGAGAAGCGCTGAGATTGTAAAGTAGATGTTTGAAGCTGACAGGGGGGTAAAATGAAGAATAATAGGGTGTCACAGAGAAATTAGTGGTGAGAGAGTAGGCTGATCCACAGCTCAGAGACGCCCAAATGTTTAGACAAACCTACAGAAACCTCTGCTGTAATTTCACTAACTTGATTGTAAAGAATAAGTGTAGCTTTGGGAAAAAGAAGGCTGCACAGATACTGAACTAGAAAACAATGTAATTCCAGATTTGTTGAAGTTTTTCCTTAAAAATGCAAACGAGAGAGCTGGTAAATGGCACCTTTTACTATTGTTCCGAATTTAAAAAAGCACAAAGAGCCACCCACTTGCAGAAACATGTCCACGAGATATGAATATGTGGTCGTGTTTACTACAGCACAGGACATTTTATTCTCCCCTCGAGCCACGCCCCGGAAGAGCTCAAACCTCAGCCAAGACGCAGCACATTGCCACCCTCCCTCCTTTCCCTCCCTGCTCCTTTTGTTTACAGGAAGCAGCTGAAGGGATAACACCTTACAGCAAACCTGTCAAGTCTCACTCATCTTATCTATGTTTTCTTAGGTTCACCGTGTCCACGGCAACACTGCTCCTCCAGTCGCGGACGACGGCATGAGAGCTCTTAGCCAGACTAAAGCAACAAAACAGTACATTTAAACATTACAGTACAGCATGTTTCCTGTAAACAAATTGCCTTGTGACTGACAATATTTTGGCTCAGATAAACAAATTGGAGCTGGATGTAAATTCCCACTGACTGTAGAAAGCCTTAGTCCTGCCATGTTAAAATAAAAACCTGTTGCCAGTGGCAACAGCACAGAGATATAGTAGATCACGATGACACTGCTGACACTGTGGACATGATTAATATATCACCAAGTCTCTTCAAAGCCATTAAGACAAAGCACATATGGATGTTCTGATTTTGTTGGGTAAAAAAACATTGCAGCTAAAATCATCACGGTTAAAAAGGAGGACATTTGACATTGTTGGACTCATGAAAACATTTGGATGACGGAATATTCTTCTTAATTTACTTTTTCACTCTCTCTTTCATTATTTTTCTCTGCCATCATTATTCTTAATATCAAATCTTTATTGTAACGTCTTTAAGTCCCTGACACGGTGCAGAACTTTTCCCTGTGGTGGTGCAAATGTTTGATCAGGTTTTCCTTTATTATACACACATGTCTATTGCTGTACATATGTGTTTCTAATTCAAATGGGTTCATTCTGTTAAGATGACACTGTAAACACAAGGCACTGAAACATTGAGCATATCTCTGTGCCTGGTACTGGGGACCCACGAAATGCCAGATCATGTGAATACACTTTCATTTCTTTTGAAGGGACTGTGACGCCAGTTTGTCTTTGTTATGACCCCCGGTAACAGACAGGGCCCCAAACCTGAGCAGAAACAGACCCCTTCTCTGAAGTCCCACAAAAAGACATAACTACATCCAACAACTTGTTGGGAAATGTTAATCTCTGTGTGTGCCGATTGTATTTTAAACGTGTATGATGTGACAGTGAGGGAAAAGTGGTCAGACTTTATATATACACATAAATGTATTAGGGGAAAATAAAGGCTTGGCATGCACTAATCTAGCACTAACGTCAGCTTAGTTTCTGTAGCCAGGCAGCAGTTTGCGCTGTGGAAGTAGCTGCGTCTCAGCAGCACAACAGAGCCTGTATCCTGTATCCTGCACCATCATGACACCCAGTCTGCTTTAATGCACAGCCACTGCTGATTCAGGATCTCTCTCCAATGAGACTGTACGAACAACCTTTGACTACTTGAATCAACTCTGACCACAATGGCATCAAGAAGAAAAACATTTTTCTTTTACAAAAGGTCAGAAGCATCATGAAAGAGGAGATGCAGATGCAGCGACACAGACACGCCTGGAAGAAGTTGCCCTCCAAACGGAACCTAATCAATGTCATGTTGTTCATTAGAAAATGAAAAGAAACAGTATAGTACGCATTACTGATGGAAAGCTGTTTGAGTTTTATTTCTGTCTCGTCCTGTGTGTTTGTCATTAAAAGGCTTAAATTATTAAATCGGTTTTAGCACGCTCAGGCCAACCTGAAAACAACAGTGTTTGTGTTCCCTCGCTAATCTTTCTCTGTGTTGTAAGTCCATTGTGAAAACTTTTCTTTCTTTGCGGGCATGCTCTGTGTGACGTTGTGTGTTTTGCTTCACTGTACGTGTCACTAAAATGCAGACAGGACCTGGAACAGAAAGGTACTGGAATAAAAACGCTTGATTGTGTGTCTATTTGAGGGTCTGGACTTTGTCTTTTTTAGTTTGTCACTATGTACGTTCACTGTGAATAAGGCCCAAGATAGTTTGAATTCCTAGAAAATAAAACAGAAAGGAGGTAAGAGCAAGATGTGGATGCATGACGTCACTTTGGCAGAACGCCTGCACACACAATGATTATGTCCCTGTCTGATGTCCAGTTTATGATGACAGTCAATTTGCAATTCAAAACCCATAGCAATGCTATAATACAGTTTACAAGAGCACTGTAAAAGTATCAAAGTAAAACTGTAATTTTCCTACAATACTCTGGTGATATCACAGAATATAAAAATACTATAAAGCATAATAAGGTCAGAATAAAATAGATCCATCAGCTTTTGGACTGTTGGTGGGACAAGCTATTTGAAGATGCCCCCTCAGGCTCTATGAAGATGAATATTTCTTTGTATTTATTTTGACATTTTTATAGACTAAACGGAGTACCAATTAATCAAGAAAGTAATCAGCAGGTTAGCTGATAGTGAAAATAATTGTTAGTTGCAGTTCCAATATCAAAGACAGATTTTAAGCCAGAATTGGATGGTTGTAACATTATGAATGTAAAACATTATATACACAACACTGATACAATAATAATGAATATGTGATTTCTGGAGTACCATTCACGACTACAGTTTGTTTGCAGTTCAAAAATCTGCATATAATATAAAGTGGCAGCCTCGTCTCCCAGAAAAGAATACTATTATTAATTTAAGAGTGAAACTGTAGAATTATTAATAAAAAACATTAATGTATGTATGTATATTAGACTAAACACCATAACACAGGAAAAGGTCATCACTAATATTATAATATTGAGTCCCTCAGAGACGGTTTAGTCCCAAAAAGGATATTTATAGAAATACTATAATAGATTTTAGGCACACTTAACTCTACATAAGACTGCACACAGGCTATCTAGATCAGGGGTTT
This sequence comes from Bovichtus diacanthus, assembly GCA_943590825.1. Lineage (NCBI taxonomy): Eukaryota > Metazoa > Chordata > Actinopteri > Perciformes > Bovichtidae > Bovichtus > Bovichtus diacanthus. Next base: position 5,459,006 of record CALSBV010010309.1, read on the forward strand.
CCTACCTGAAGGGTCAGAAAATAAATCTGAAGGTCACAAGATGATTAAAGGGATAAGAATGAAAAATATATATTTATTTTATACAGAATAAGGCTCTCTTTGGTCAAACTACTCCCCAATCATGTCCACACTGAGGCCTCAACCTGCAATTTCTACAATTTAGGAGGGTCACATAAAAAAAAAGGTGGGAAACTATTGATCCTACTAAGATACACAACAGAGGACTTAAAACGTGCATTAAAAACAACAACATGACACCACTGTGAAAGAAGCCTTGTTACTAGCAGAGTAACATTTAAACACTAAAGCAGAGAAATGTCATTTACATCAGATGAGTTAAAGTTCCTCTCAGCTCTCTGGTGCACATGAGTTTACAGCGCTAACCTCTCTGAAAGCTGTACAAGACAGTGATTTATGAGACTGCACATCACAGTCCATAAGCACGCACTGTACTGTGTAGGCTGATGGCCACTGATGGGGGAGGAGTCCTTGCTCTGCTCCCAATGCCCTTGTCCCATTCAGGCACTCAACCTCACTGTGATGGAGGAGGAAACCTGCTGTTAGCTGTTGTATTATAAACAATATTAGCAAACTAGTCTTGTTTTTTTTTAAATAATTTTTGAAGCTGTACAGACAAGAAATCAAGCAGGTGTGTCAACCTGTTAAAAACAGACTTTCCTTTGAGAGATTTTAGAGATCCTGCATAAATGTCACACCAAAGATGTGGTCTTTAGAGCATTGTTACAGCAAAGTACATCCAGGAAAAGCAAAGGAACACATTGAAGATTGAGGAGATATTATAGGTCTACAGAAGCGTGTGTGATGGCAGGGGTATGTGAAGGTGAACATGTACCTGCCTCCTCTTCATCACTAGCATTTCTAGAAATTGGTCCATTTGTCTGCATTATTTTTAATATTATTTAGTCAGACTGTTTCACCCCAGGAATGAACAAACATACTCCATTGTGGACAGATTATTACAATTATGAATTTAACAGCATGCAGGGACTGGCACTGGCAAATAATGCTGTAAATCGACGGTGTCGTGATGTGTACCTGCAAACCGTGATGAGGTTTTTTCGCTCCACACCGACGCTCCGAGCAGACGCCTTTTTCGATGTCAGACCCATAGCCATTGCTGTGTGAATGCAGCCCGACTCCATCCAGCGGCGGCCCCGGGGCCTCTTCGGGATCCGTGCCCAGGCCAGGACCCCTCCCTCCGCGGGCCCAGTGTCCTACAAACACCCACTGTCCTCTGCGGGGAGCCACGGACGCTGCTGCTGCTGGAGGAGGAGACAGGAGGACAGAACAGCGGCGAGCAGCGTCAAACCAGAGATGATCAAATGTACAAGTTCCGGTTAGAACTTTCAAAATATAATCAACCTCACTTATTGTCGTTCTACTGTGCTGGTTGTCCAATAATGATACTTTTATTTCTAATAATGATACTTTTTATTTCCGGTTTTATTCAGCGTACGTCATTCACTTGGCACAGCTGAGAGAAATGATGCCTTCACGTACGTTTGTATACTGTATACCAGGTAGCCCTGGTGAATGTTTGTTAAATTTTCCTGTGAATTTGAGTTTTACTAAATCAAAAGCTACACAAAAAAGTAAAATATATGCAACAATGATATACTGCACGGAAAGGCATTATAAAGCGTGTGTGTCTTCTGTGAGAACAAATACATTCAATTTAAAGTACATTGGATTTTGTCTGATGTATTAATATTTAGAATATGTTTTGATTTTAGGATATATTAATTATGGACAGTAATTATTCTCCTCTTGACCAGCAGGAGGCCACTAACCAAAGACCCCGAGACCCTAGAGGGCGCTGTGGTGACGGGACATACAGGTAGAGAAGAAAGATGGCGGAGTCTGAAGAACCGAAAGCGGGTCCTTGCACTTTTCTGTTCAAAAAATCGACTAAGAAATTTTCCGGACGAAAGAGAAAAGCGAGCGACAGCGACAAAGGTAGTAATTTATAATTTAGCTAATGTTTCGTGTGTTTTTCAGGATGAGACTCCCCGGTGCTGGTAACGATGTGGCTTTGTCAACGATTCTGAAATGTCAACACACAAACTACGTTCGTTTAACGTGAACTGGCGAGTGTGTGTGTTATTGTTTTTCTGTCTTTAAGAATAACAATGACATTTACCTGAAAATAACCAAACGAACCGAAAAATGAGTATAGCGCTGTAAACTGTGCTTGTGAGGTTGTGGACATTGTCGTCGCTGTTAAAAAACAATTCCCTCATTTGTGCTGCATTCATGTTCCCTCGGAATTCTGACAGTTATGACATGTTTGTGCACCCTGCATTTTGTGGCTCGAGCGTTAAATAATACAGATATTAGCAGAGGTGGAAGAAGTATTCAGATCCTTTAATTAAGTAAAAAAATACAAAACCTTACTAAATTAAAATAATGCAAGTATAAATGTACTTAAATTATGATAAATATAATTATTCATTGTGCAGTAAAATGTCCCCTGTCAGTGTTTTACTATTATTTGTGATGTTTTAGGATTTAATATTACTAGCGTCTTAATGTGTATGTTGCATTTTCCTGCTGTAGATGTTTACGGTTGTGCTAAATTTAACTCCTTTTTATATGCTGTTATACTGTTATACTACAGCAATGCATCATATTTTATAAGATCATCATATGTTTGTAGTGTTGCTGTCCTGTGAGAACCACATGTCAGGCAAATGTAGTAGAGTAAAAAATACAATATTACCTCTGAGGGTCATGAACAGAAAAGATTCAAGTTGAGTTAACCTCAAATTTGTACTTAAGTACAGCACTGGAAATTGGCAAGTGTAGTGTAAGCCTTGTGGGCTCGAATGGTTGCTGTAAAAATGTTTTGCCATATATGGAGAACAGCTTTAGACTTAGAGACAAGATGTAAACAATAAGTTCAACTTGTTCTTTTTTCAGATGGAAACAGTGATGAGGACCAGTGCTCTGTGGTCAGAAGGGGAAAGAAAGGCACACGAGATAACCCCATGATTCAAAAGGTACCATAATAATAATAATGACTATTTTAAAATCCACTTTTAAGAGTGAGGCAAGCCTGACCCTGGTCTTGTCCCTGTTCAGTCAAAGAAGGTGGAGAGAGATGAAGCATCGTCCAGTGAAAGTGAAGGAGAAAAAGCGGAGAAGAAGATCACTGTTGCTTACAAGTCCACACGGTCAGCAGTGAGTTGAGACTTTTCTTTCTCATTACATTTTGTAAGAATTCCTCGAACCATAAAGTGCAATGGTTTGAATCCCCCTGTCGGGGAACATGAAGGAGAAGCACATTTCTCCTTCAGCAACTGTTAGTGGTGGTAAGTAACCTCCCAGCTGTTGCTCTCCACCTGCATCCATGTTTGATTGTTTTTGTTCAGTCTGAATGTAGTTGTGAAGCCACAATCTGTTGACGGTAGAAATATTTCTAATTTTCTGCTATTCCCCTTAATCTTGCCACAATAAAGAAACCAGAGGGACCGGAGGACATGGGTGCAACTGCTACATACGAGCTGGACACAGAGAGAGACAACGACGCTCAGGCGATCTTTGAGAGGAGTCAGAAAATCCAAGAGGTATAGGAGATCACATTTGCAAAATGTCACAATTTAGAAGTTTTTTTTTATACTTTTTTGATTTATTGTTCTTGTTAAATATGCGGTATTGGCATAGTACCAACATATTTCTCAATTGATTTTAAAATGATGTATAACTGCACCACACCTGAAATATCAAATGGGATTGGATATTTCCTCACAAACCTTTTCATAAGGGTGAAAACTAGCAACTGCTTAACTGTTGATTCATGCAGTTTTTCTGCCAAATAATTCTGACTAGAAGGGCACTTGGAGAGTGCAGATCTCCACCAAGGCCACACACCCTATCTCCCTAGGTTAATGAAAGTGAAACATGATTTGTGTCCATGCTGTGATCTGGATCGGCTCCAACATGCAATGGATTCTTCCTTGAAAGACGCTACACCCTTCCAACAAGTATCATGAACATCTGGGCAGTAGTGTTTCCCTAATTCTGCTGCCAAACAAACAGAAACCAAAAACAACCTCCTTCGCGGAGGTAATAAAGTTTCGTACTGACCAGACAATCCTTTTTCCTCCTTCAACAGGAGCTGACAGGTAAAGAAGACGATAAAATCTACCGCGGAATTAACAATTACCAAAAATTCATCAAGCCTAAAGATACCACCATGGGCAATGCCTCCTCTGGCATGGTCAGGTGAGTACCAAGGCAAGACATATTCAGCACATGCTTTCAAAAGACACTCATCACCTGTGAATAAAACAAATATTTCATAAACAGAAAGGGACCAATCCGAGCCCCTGAACACCTGAGAGCCACAGTCAGGTGGGACTACCAGCCGGACATCTGCAAAGACTATAAGGAGACTGGTTTCTGTGGTTTTGGAGGTGGGTATGAGAGTTGTACCATTTAAAATATCAAAGTCACTCTCTAACAACTTTACCATTCACTTTAGTGTTCATGTTCTTCTCTTATGCTATTAGACAGCTGCAAGTTCCTCCACGACAGATCGGACTACAAACATGGCTGGCAGATTGAGCGGGAACTGGAAGAGGGCAGATATGGAGCCAATGGTGAGTTCAGCAGGGGGATTGCATGTCAGGTTTTTTTTTTTTTTTTTTTTTTTTTGTGCCTGCGTCAACATTTCCTGAACAATGCTGTACTCTTATTTAGATGAGGAGAACTACGAGGTGAGCAGTGACGATGAGGATTTGCCCTTTAAGTGCTTCATCTGCAGGGAGTCCTTCAAGAATCCCATCATCACGAAGTAAGCCTCTTTACCTCTGCTTCTTCACTGTTTATTACCAGATGCAATGTGTTAACCAGTGAAATATCTCCCAGGTGTAAGCACTACTTCTGCGAAACCTGTGCTCTTCAGCATTACCGCAAGTCCAAGCGTTGCTATGTGTGCAACACTCAAACCAACGGTGTCTTCAACCCTGCTAAGGGTAAGTTGACCTTTGAGAAGGGGAATCAGGGCTGTACTGAATGTCTTTTCTTTTTTTTTTTTCACATTCCAAACTTCCATTGAGGTTTTTGAATGAAGCTTTGAATGTCTGTCCTCATATTTTATGACATCATCACCCTACAAAAATAGGGGGAACATTTTTCTTTTGTAATTGTGGTTATATAAATGCTGCTCGACTGCAGGTGCGTGCGGCCAGCGGGAGAGCAAACAGTTGTGTTTTTTTTTTAATAGCAGTAAAAATGTGGTTTTGGAAAAGCAAATATGGATTGAAGCTGAATATTTTGTCAGATAAAAACATTTGTGACTGTTGTCGTCTATGTTTGAATACATTTTCACTTTTGGACTTTACAACACTCTGGAGCTATTGTAAATTTACCTAATATTTAACTGCAGCTATGCAGAAATGCCGAGTTTAAACAGAATGAAAAAGCTGTGCTGCATTCGAATGATTTAAAATTCGAATGCCAACGTTATGAATGAAGCTTCAAACTGTTCGGTACAGCCCTAGAAATAAACTACTAAGAAATTCATGTGATGAATGCAACCTAATGATTCCCTTTAACTCATTCCCTGTTATTCCAGAGTTGATGGTCAAGATGGAGAAACGCAATGCTGCAACAGACCAACCACCATCAGATGAGGAAGATTAGTAACATCTGAGCCTTTTCAACCCTCCCCTTACGTGTTTGTCTGTGTAAATTTGGAATAAAATTACCTTCTTTTTTTTTTAGACAGTTAACTGCCTCACTGTGTGGTACCATCAAGTTAAAACATTGAAGTGAACATTTATTGTTAAAAGTCAAGTTTCACATTTGCAACATTTTGCTTTGCCTTCACTTTCAGTGTACATGCAGACAAAACAAGCACCAATGTAACATTCGCTTCTAACATAAGTCACATAACACCCAGAATAAGTTCAAGGAAATACATACTTCTATGCTCGGAGGGTTAAACTAAACAGATGTAATGCTTAACCTGTGCAACACAAGTGATGTGTAAAGCATGAGATGTAGTTTACACTGTAACAAAAGCAGAGAGCTAAGAAATGTGTATACATGCTGTGGAAGTAGTTGACCCTCGGGACAAAGTCGAAACCTTCCATCTGGCGTAGAGAGGGCTGGTGTGCAGCCTCATGGTGGTCTCACTGAGCAGGTGGGCCACATCCAGCGGCCACGTTCAGAGAGGTAGAGTCCCCTTTGGATATTTAGAAGCAGCTTCCCACTGATCCATTTGAGAATCTTTAGGTCTTGGCTACATCTCCTATAGGTGTGTGTGTGTGTGTGTGCGTGTGCGTGTGTGTGCGTGGCCATCAGTGCAAGAGTCTGTGCATATCTAGAGCACAGACGCATGTGAGAGACATCAAAAAGAGGCAAGATGGCTGCTTGCTTTTAACCTCTGTCTGAGAGCAGCAACTCCTTTTAGTTTGAGATTTAAATTATTTACAAGGGGACCATTACAAAAACAATTCTCGTCCATGCTCGGAGAGTTTTCCATCACAATCCCACGAGTGTCTCCCCGCCTAGTCGTCCACTGTCAGAAGTCCCAGTCGTCCACCTCCAGGTGGCTGAGGCCCGACTCCAGACTGGCCAGTCCAGAGGGAGAGTCCTGCTGCTGGGAGCTATCGAAGGAGGTGATGGGCGTCACGGGCCGCAGCAGCTCAGGCAGCGCCTCTGAGGGCCGCCGTTTGATCTGATTGGGAGAAAGAAAAACATTTGGAGGACAACGTTAAAATATTCTGTTTTTGTCACAATACAGTAAATGTACAAAACAACGCCTCCGTAACACCACAGGAACAGACATCTAAAGGACATTTTATTTGTTTTAAGCTACTGAACTAAGAAGAAAGTTTGTATCAGAGGTAAAGAGTACCAAGGTAACATAATATAATAGTACAGTTGATTTCATGAGTGATATTTACACACCTGTTTGAAGAAGGGGTGGCCTACAAGAGTTGTTGCAGAAGGTCTGAAAAGGAAAAGAAATATTGTCTTGAACCTTAAATATTCTACAACATGTCCTATACAAAGACAAATCATGTCAAATTAAAAAATGCATAAATTTGAAAAACAACTTCAAATGTATTTTTGGAGCGAGACAAGGTAACTCGCAGCAAAACAAACACTACAGGTAAGAGGACAACTATGTATGTTTGAATGTGGGTTGAACTTTCCCTTTAAGTATTGAGAAGAGAAAAGCCAACCTCTTTTCCGGGTCTCGCTGAAGACACAGCTCGACAAAAGCGTGGAAGTGCGGGGAGAACGTCCGGTTGTAGGGGTGTCCTCCTGACGAGGAGGAGGGCTCTCCGTTGGAGTGGCGAACACTTCCGGCGCCTGGACCCTCGCAGATCCCGGAGTCAGCCCCAGAGCGAGACGGTTTCATTGACAGCTCCTCTGGTGGGATAGTGGTGGTGTCCAGCAAACAGGGCACAGTCCCATTTAGCTTCTCCAGCAGCATCTGTGGGAGTGAAGTGGATATGGAGAGAGTTAGTTCAGACCCTTTCATTTCAGTTGACAGACCTTTCCCTTTACAGTTTTTAAAACGCAACTCTTTAGTGTTAATGCAAAAAACAAGTGCTTTTCTTAAAATCTAACTGATTGACGAAGCATTCTACAATCAATATCAATAGAATCAATTAGAGGTGATAATTGGTAGTTTACAGCCCTTTCTTTTCTGCCAAGGAAGTTCGACTTGTTTATCTGTCAGCAGGATTATGGAAAATTAAATTAACTAATTGTGATTATGTCGGCTGATATTGCAATTGCGATACAATTGAATTCAGAGGAACAGGTTGCTAGGTTTCTCCTCACCTGTGTAGCTGGCATGTCTTTGAAGGGCACATGTCCATTTGCCAGTTCACAGGCTGTGATGCCGAGACTGTAGATGTCTGACCGAGAGTCGTAGCCCTCAAGGTTCTGAGAAAAAACATTCACATATACATTTTACTTGACTAATTCACATCAATTTCCTTTAAATCCTGCTGCTAAATGCATCATGGACTGTTAGTCTTGAACTTTGGCGGCAGAACAGCATTTCCACAACATGTGGACCACACGTATTATCACAGTATTATTTAATGCCGGCTTGTGGAGGAAAGCAGGACTGTACCTGCTGCAAGACCTCAGGGCTGAGCCAAGGCAGCACCTTGACGCTGTACTGGGGGAAGTCGTGCACAACTTTGGCCCTCTGGCCATGACGGATGAGACTGAAGATGCTCCGTAGACCTGACATGCAGACCTGTCCGTCAGCTGCGATCAACACATGGCTGGCCTTCACACTCCTGCACAGAACCAAAGACAGATGAGACACATTGACTTTCATTTAAAAGTAGTCTGGCATGTTCTTTTTATCAATATTGTCAATTGTATGAAACCCAATGTAAGTATAGGTCCAAAAAACAGCACAAAAAATAACAATGAGCAGCATATTATGTAAGACAAAGATACTGGCTTCTATAACTTATGACTCCATGAACAAATACTGCTACGATGGTTGATGACCATAAGCTGCTATTTTATTTAGATTAGATAGAAAATGTTCAGCATTAAAGACTCAAAATAGCCCTGAACTTGCAGAATACTTATCTGGGCCACGTTTTGATTTTGAAACTGAGGAGCGATACAAAGCTGCTGCAGGACTTGACGGCAGCAAGTAAAAACAATCAATCACTAGAAAGTAGCTAAATGAAATACTGCAGCTTTTAAATACCTCTTTCCGAGCATACGCATATATATGTATGTAACAAAATGGGAAAATGTTTTTATGTAAAAATACAACTCTTGAACACTCTGCGATATTGCTTTTTTTTTTTTTCTTTTAAGAACATTTATAATTTATATGCAATAAAAAAATACTTACCGGTGCACATATCCCATGTGGTGGATGTATTCAAGAGCTTTGAGTATGCCCAGCAAAATGTATGCGATGGTCAGCTCAGTCATACCATCAGCGAAATGTGAGCAGATCAGATCTCTGGCTGACCCTGAAAAACCATTAAACATATACATCAACTAACACAACTTTTATAACGTTTAATAAAATACAGTGGCAGGTCAAATGTATTTCTTACCATAAGCCATGAAGGGGGTGATGACCCACAGCTCGTTCTCAGCTATAAAGACGCTCTTGTAGGGTACAATACTGGAGTGGTGAAACAACTTTGACACATGTAGTTCCCCCTGGGAGGCAGAGAAAAGGAAATAACATCGTATCACATCAAGACGACAGGCAGAGAGGAGGAGGTGATTCTGAATCTAATTAGGCATAAGAGGGTGAGCCGTAAAGACAGGAAAGTTAATGAGAACACAGACTCCAGGGTTATGCAAGTGTGCCCAATGCAGCAGTGAGATGAAAGATGGGATTTTATTTTTAACAGGAGAGAGGCAAAGACTACAGGAGAGCTGAGCCATGGCAGAGATGGGGTCAGAGGCAGACCTGCAGGTAGATGACCATGTCATTAGTGCATGACTCCAAGTCAATCCGTCGGATGGCTACGTGCTCCCCGGTGGGTCTGTATCGAGCCAGGTTCACCGTCATCAATTCATCCAAGCCCCGGCCTAAACACAGACGTCATAAAAAAAAAAAAAGAAAAGAAAAAAGCTTGGCAATATTACCGTTTAACTCCTGCCCAAAAACTACGGTGAAAGAATAACAATTGAACCATTTTGAAGGTTTTCCTAGAAGCCTCATTTTTCAGTATGCTCGATTTATGGCACAAAGCAAAAACAAAATGCAGTGTGTCCTGTGCAGTGCTGCCAACTCAACTCTCATTTTTTAACATAATGGTTCAGTTTTATAAAGACATTATGTTACAAGATGCTGTTCTTTAGCCAAGATTGTTTTACTACCTACCACTACTACTAATACTACTACATACTGTATAATGGCTTTCTGCTCATAAAAAAAAAATTTGAAATTAGCACATGCAGCCAAGTCCAGGTGTGTCATTGCCTCTACATACCGATAACGGTGAGGAGCTCATAGGAGCTGCTGTCAGGGAGGAAGCTGCCCATGGTGTCCCGACGTGGGAGGGAGGTCAGACTCTCCTGGCTGTCCTCATGGGCCTGAAAATAGAGGGTAGGGAAACAGGGCGACTGAAGATGGGCTGTGACACTTGCCTTCACCGCTACAGTGCAGGGCTGTGTTAAAGAGCTTGTGAGAGACTACCAGAGGGTTGGTCATACACTACCGTTCAAAAGTTTGGAATCTTCTGCCCCAAAAGTTTGATATAGTACAGTCAGTTGTCCGACAGGAATACTCCACATTCTTGAATGGTATTTTATGCTTTTAGGTTGTAGTTCTCTTTACAAATAGATGTTATTTTGTATGGGTTTGTTTTTGTACATGGAGAACGAAACGCTGTACAATGGTTCAACCAGACCGACGATTGAAAGGTCAGAATGAGAGAACGATACCTCGGAGCAACAGTTCAATACGAAGAGAAGAAATCTCTAGTCATTGTTGAAAGAAATAAAGTTTAGCATCAAGGTTCCTGTTTCAGTGTCAGGTGTACAACAATGCCTCTAACAAGCTGGAATTAACAGGCCAGATGTTGCTTTAGCAAAGCTATTCTGCAAACTTTACAATTCCTTTAAATCTATGTAGCCATTACTGAAGGAAAGAAGAAAAACATCAATGTAACAGCTGATTCCAAACTTTTGAACGGTAGTTTGTGCGAGAACTGTTCAGCAAAAGACAGGCGTGAAGGTGTGTTAGCGTGACCCCTGGTACTAGCCACAGACATAAATAAAAAAAACAGGCATTGGAAGACATTGATAACACATACTGGCAGTCAAACCATCACATTAAAAATATAAAGTGAATACAAGTGTCTACTGTAGGTCTACTAATTCAAACATATTCCAATACCATAGATGAACTCATAATAAAACTGCGCGTGTTGTTTTTATGGCAAAAAACAGTAACAATACATCAGTATTTGTGAAATAATAATAGCTTCTATAATGATATTATTTTAAACAGAATAGCCCACACGTAGCCCATGCCTTCCTGCGTTTAGTTTAAAAATATATATATATATTTTTTTAGACATGTGCACCACCAACACATGTAGAGAAAAGTTTATATTCTTGGCAGTGAGGACTCCTGAATTCCATCTATTTATCGCCATTCAAATGATGGAAAAGGACCGATTGCAGTAGCAAGCTGCGGAGGCAAATGAAAGCAAGCTGAATGAATATTTGGATTGTTTCCTTGGTGACCAGAATGAAGACGCACAGTAAAAATTTGAATAGTGCACTTCCTTGGAGCATTATTGTATCCTACGGGCCGGAGGTGGCTTCAAGATCAAGATCAGAGACACACAACTCAGAAAATATCCTCACAGATAAAACCAAAAGTTGTTCCATGTGTGGATAGTTCTCTGGATGGAAAGCCAAACAATACCTTTTGCCATATATATACTTTCCAGACTTTACATTAAAACTGGCATGACGGCAAAGCCAAACATGCTGTGTCAGCCATCAGCTAAGGGAACATCTGTAAATGTCGCTCTTATCACGTGGATTGTTGAACAAACTGCTATCGGGATCAGATTTAGAAGGGGTTGCCATGCATAAAGCTGAACATATAGAACTCCATCTATCTACAGGCTGTGGGGACACGCAGTGGCTGAGATTAAAGTGTGACTATCAGTTCAACATCAACTCAACAACAAGCCTTCAGCACAGACAGGCAGTGTCAAAACACAAAACACAAAATGAAACTCTTAGTGAGGCGACACCAACATCCAAAACGGTGCAGTTACCTGGAGCGCAGCATTTCAACAGCCCACTGAGTACTATTTAGACCTATTTATTCTCTTTCTATTCCCCAACAGAAGTACTGGTGAGTGAGGTGAGATTTCCTTCTGAGCTATGAGCATGTACAGCGTGTGTTAGGAACTACACACTCATGCATACATAAATGTGCAAAGCCTCAGGGGGAGTTGTGGAATCCTCTACGTATTAATGTGTGTGCGCACATACACATGCATGCACGCACATACACAAAGGGAAAACGAGGGATGACGATGACAGGAGTACCACACTTACTTTCCTGTGAGAGAGTCCCTGAGCTTGCTCTGGGGTAGAAAAACCACATCAATGACATAAAGACATGTACAAACACAAAACAAGAGAAGGATCTGTGTTTAGAGCAGCTCTTGACCTGGCAAGTGCAGCATCTGGCAGTGGGAGTTTGCAGCACGCTGCAGAATTTGATAGACAAACGTTGTTGGTTTCCTTGACACTAACTTTGTCTTTCAGGAGTGGGAATATGATTTAACTGAAGCTACACTGCAAATGCAAAAAAAAAAAAAATTCTCAACCCAGTTAAGTGCTTACATCTGCGTAAAAGACTTCAAATCAAATATTTTCTTACTAAATGAAAAGGAAAAAGGATAAACAATCTAGCTAAACCCTGCAGGTTCTTCCCAGATATTATGTTAGGCAATGGAATACAGCACAGCTAAAACAAAAAATGATACACTTGAACTAACATGCAGCATTGAGCAATGATCTGCCAGCAAGAAAATGAAAATGAGGCAAAGCTTGTAAAGAAATAAAGCATGATCTACCCCAGAACCTTTTCATAATACACAAAAGCTTCAATAATGTGCCACACATTATACCGATTATTAATGAGGAGAAACATGGCACTTAAAGGGATAGTGTGTAGGATTTGGCGGCATCTAGCGTTGCAGCTGCAGATCCGCTCACCCCTCCCTTTACAAGACCGCAGTAACGAGCCACAGAGTGCAAACCGTGGTAATGCCGTGGTATCGTTCAGGACCTTCGCCTCAGAGGCCATCCTGACCTGCTCATCATGGGAGTGTCTTTGCGAGGGTTTCATACACAGCGTAGATGGGTACATTTGTTTGGAGCTGTCTGGAGCCCTGGTACACAAAATACCAAACATAATAGGACAAAACTAAGCCCCAAAACATCCTTAAACTTTGCCAATATTCACTAATATGTTTTACTGTCACAAAAATATTAAGTTCATACTGTAGGAACAAAAATTAAAAGGTCATGAAACGAGTGTGTGACAGTCCTCGCCTCCAACAACCTGCTCGCTTTGCAACTTTTCAACACATAATGACGTACATGGTGTATGTGAACAAGTTAGTAGGGCAGAGGTGAGATAAATCCAGCGCGAGTGGGCAAGTCTCATATTCTGGTAAAACAAAAATGCCCTGCTAATGCCGTACAGAGTTCAGAATTCTGCACTTCATAATGCCATGTAGGAGATACATGAAGCTTTAAACCAGGAATGTGCCTCAAACCTTGGCACCACGTTGAGTTTTATACTTTGTTGTATCTTCATCTGAAGTGCCAAAAGTTCTGACTAAATTCAGACTTTATTCCTCAATAAAGCACATGTGGTTAAACATGAGTCACCACAAGAGATAACTTTAGAAAAAAAATTTAAATAATGGAAAATTAAAGTATTTGACAGCCAAAAACAAGTATACAACCTTTTTACACACAAGATAAACACGTTCACAAGAAGCATTTAATAAAATGGCACAGACTCCTTAAGTGACAACAAGCCCACATGCGACATCGATTACCTCCACCAAGGAGGTTACGTTTTTGGTTTGGTTTGTTTGTCAGCAGGATTACGGAAAAACTACTGTGCCGATTTTCATGAAACTTGGTTGAAAGATGTAGTATGGGCCAAGGAAGAGAAGAACCCATCACATTTTGGAGCGGATTGGCCTTGGCGGATGTCTGCACTCTCTGAGTGCACTTCTAGTTAAAGAGTGATTTAGTTTGTGCCATCCTGATAAATTATTGAAGCAAACAATGAGTCACTAACGCTTAAGACAGAGGTAACAGATGACTGATTAGAAAACGTTCATAATTTATAATTGTAATTCAAGGATGACATCTGAGAAGCATGGTCTGGCCTGGTGTGTAAGCAGTGGTTTGGTAATGTTCAACCATTTTGTTGTACCTCTGTATGCCTTGGACCTCACCTCCAAATAAATCCAAATCCCGCAAGCTCTCCACACTCAGTTTCTCAGATACCCAACGCTGGCAGACACAGAGGGTTAATGACAGACAGGGAGAGAAGAGAGAAAATGCAAGCAAACGTAAAGAAATGTTACACAGAAACATAAGCATATTCAAAGATGTTTAATAAAGAGGAGTTATTCTGATTTCTTAATTTGAAGGTGTAATAGTTGTGAGTCTCTTGTGTTTAAGAGAAAACCATAGAAAACTAAAACATCTTTTAAATCCTAGCAATTTCCTTTCTTGTCTGTGAGCAGTGTTGAGTAAAGAGCCAACTGGTCTCTGTAAGAACTTTAGAAATATAACTGTTATTGTCTTGTCATGATAACAACAGTGTCTAGGTGTTTGCAATGAAAGCTGCCATAGATGTCTTTATAGTCTGATTTCCCTTATAGGGATTAAGCTTCAATGGAAATATTGATTAAAAACATACAGGTACTGTAGATTTAATCGTAGGTTTAGGATTACATTTAAACCTTAAACTTGCCTATGTCTAAAATAGGAGGTACTTGGCAAACACTTACAAGAAAAGACATGGATCCTATTGAGTGTGTTACATATGAAATGCTGAAAACACGTCCAGGGAATACCTGTGAAGACAAGGGAAAAAACTGTGAAGGAGAAAATGTCTCTGTTTGGTCTCCAGCTGGGGACAAAGGTCACTTGTTGTTGATACATCAGGCTCATTATTTGATTTGATTTGACTTTATCATCAGAATATTTATATGCATCGCAAGGCAAACCCTGTTTTACATGCATAAGAAAAACACAAATGAAACCAGACAACAAAACAAATACTCCTAACATATATTACGAATAATTAGCTGCACTGTGATCACTCACTTTAACATCCAATGCTTCGTCTACACAGATACACTCAGGCCTACTCAGAACCCAAATTCAAAGAAACAAAAAGGAGTTCTGCAGTCGCTTTAGTCGAGCCTGTGGTATACTGTACATCTTCTGTTTAATGGCAAAAGCTGATTTTCTTTAAATAAAATATGAGGCACTATTCTTGTATTATACTCTGTTTGAAAACGTGACTCAAGTCTTCGAGCAGATACATAGCAGATTAGCCAGTTTAGCTTTAAGATGAACACACCTGTACCATGCACTGAATCCATACTGCAAAACATTCTCTTATAGATTGGAAAAATAATAACAGAATCTGTGTGTTTGCTCCAAATTTCGGTGCAGCATCCTATGCGGCAGCCCCTTCGCTTCGACATCTCTCCATACATTAATGCATGCGTATAGGTACTGTTTGTTCATGCGTGTACTGAGTGCATGTGTACCTGAATATATAACAGATAACAGAGTGAAAAAAAAGTAATTTCCACACGAGGCATATGCTAGTAAGTATATGTCCCTTCCTTCTTTAGCATTTAGCAATACTAGTGCAAAATGACATTATATTTATTTATATTACTTATGATATTACGTATATTTCATATATTACCAACCTGTGTTGTCAGCTGTGGATGTTTGTTTGTTGAAGTTTTTTTTGTTCAGGAGTAGCGCTCCTAATTTCCTTGTATTCTGTACAATTACAACAAAGGCTTTCCATTTCTATTCTTCTTTAACTATATGTACTCTATTTGTGAGAAATAAATGGTACCACTGAACCAGGTGAGGATTAACCTCAAGGTGAATCATCTTTGCCAATGAGACCGATATCACTACTATACTTTAGAATTCTATCATAGAATAAATGTAATATCCTGAAAAATAGCACACAGCTGTATAACATAAATCATATTTGAAAGTTTAAGTGATACTGAAAGAAATTACTTGTGTGCTTCAAAAGCAAACATATTAACTTATCTTGCCTATTACTTATTAAAGTGATTATCAAACCGTATGTAGCAAAGTTAACCCTACCAGCCAGATGATCTCTCAACAGTTAGTGATGGCATCTTTTTATTCATGCTGATTTTGAGGCTGAAACCAATCAACCCCTTACGCTTGAATAATGGTGGTTATCATGCAAACACAGAGATGCTGACCTCCAACGACAGCAAACAAAGTAATCTGAAGAGTCCGAGCATAAACAAAATCACTAATTGATATCAGATTAGTCACAAGCAGAGCTCAGTTCTTGCTAATGGCTCGCTAATGGAGGGCGCAGGCTAACAATAGTAGATTATCGTTAGCTAAAGCAGCTACCTTGACTTGATTTAAAAACAAAAACTGCCATTATTTTTTAACGTCTTAATAACTTACCTTTACAGTATTTAGAACAGCAATTCCTGGCTCAAAAAATATAATATCTTGTGATAACTTATTCAGCTAGCCATCCTCTCCAGCGGGATGTTTTTGGCAGCTTCTCCGACGTCGTCGCGCACTAAGGGCGACAGAAACTTTGCGCGCATAGATGACGTAAGCACCCCAATGTCTTCTGAAAACACTGGAGGTTTTACTGGCATCAGAAACAGGTAAATACGCCCTGTTACTCACTGTAATTTAATTTAGGTACATTTGGTTCATTAATAATGTTATCGTATACTGTGCAGGTTTGTAAAACTCAGCCTAACTACACCGCATACACGGTGTGTCGACCCCAGCCTCGCACACCCCCATCTTGGCCTTATTTTGCGGCCTTCGCTAATGCTAACGTTATTTTGTGTAACGCAAGAAATATCGTGGCCAATGTTATGCTGTTATCAAGTAGCCGTAAATAAAATCAACCACCCTAAGCCAGCAGCTGAATCCTAATGCAGTATTGCTTTTACCGTCATGTTTAGCTAATGGCTAATTAGCTTTATGTTAACGCGGTTACGTCAGTTCCTTAGACTGATTCTCTCCTGCAGATCCCAATTTAAATTATGCCTGAATAATGTGCACATTTTTTGGCAAACATGCATTCCTCCATGGACATGAATGTCCTCTGAATTGCGAGTATATATTGCAACATTCGTCTTGTGTTTGACCTGCACAGCTACGTAGATATAGCCATGCAGTATGCACACACTGTGTTGTTACATACTTTCTTTGGCTGTTTTACAAACTGTTCACACCTGTATATGTATGTATTACTTCTCATTATACATATACATTTACTACATTCCTGTTTAAACCTCTACTCATGCATATACTAAACCTACTCACTACTTTATAGCTTAGATTTTCATGTTGCTATAACTTTCCCTTCCCTCCCTGTTGTGTATAAAGAACTTGAATCTTAAATGTTGTTAAGCTAAGGCTGCTCTCTGAAGCTGCGATGGAGGAAGTCAATAAAAGTGAAAGTATACACAGGTTAGTCTGTTGATTTGAAAAGCAACTAACGACTATTATGATAAATATTGATAAACAAATTGGACATTTTTAATCATATTTGAGCTGAAACAGAAAGTGATTTGATTTCTAATAAAATTCCCCAAAACTGTTATCGTCCATCAATTAACACCTGCTATAAGTGGTCATTGTTAACTGAATGGCAAGCTGACAAGAGTTTCCATAAATTCAGATAAGTGCTGTCTGGCATATTATTCAGAGTACCTTCAATAAAGGACCAAGGCAGCCAAAACAAGATTTGATGTAATAACAGGGATCTTAAAGGCTTGTTTCCCCCTTTGTTTCACAGCAAAGACATGAACTGGAACAAAGGTGGTCCAGGTGTGAAGCGAGGTTTTGGGTTTGGAGGATTTTCCCTTGCAGGGAAAAAGGAGGAACCTAGCCCTCCTCCAAAATCCCACACATCATTTGGACCCCCAGGATCAAGTGGATATGGGAAAGGCCAGCAGCTCCCATCGTTCTACAAAATAGGGACAAAAAGAGCAAATTTTGATGAGGAAAATGCGTAAGTATTACATCTCTCTCATTCAATATATACACTTATTTTCAGTTCAACCCCTCATAAGTATATAAAGGGATTTGTGGTATTAAATGATAAGAAAACTGCATCTTTGTCTTTGTCAACAAGGTATTTCGAAGATGATGAAGAGGAGTCCAGCAGCAATGTGGATCTGCCGTACATCCCAGCAGAGAACTCGCCCACACGGCAGCAGATGCAGTCTGGTGGTGGGTCAGACAGTGAAGATGACCCACTGGATGCCTTCATGGCAGAGGTTGAGGTGAGAAGAGAAGTACGGTTCGGCAGAGGCAAACCAGAATATGCTTCCAAATGCTATTTTCTCTGACAAATCTTGTTTGTTTTTTTTTTTTATCATCCAGAGCCAAGCAGCTAAAGACATGAGGAAACTAGAGGAAAAAGAAAAGGAGAAAAAGTCAGCCAAGTAAGACTCAAATGTCCTCTGATTTATTTGATTAGTTAAATATTTAGTCACTTCTGAGGTCCTTTTTGTAGGTGCTTGAATTGAAATTTGACCAGAAGGAAGAAAAAAAAAAGAAAAGGGTTGCCCACATGAAATTAATATTTTGTGAGCGAAAGTATAAGCCACTCATTTGAGATAAATTATAGTGTTAATTTGTATGTACTATTCACTGTCTTAATTACCAATAGCAATTTAGCTTTATTCAGAAATCATATCTATCAAGTGTCTTCGATTACTGGCACAAAGCGTGGCACATCCAGTAAGGTTTTTGCTGGCTTAATAGATATCGTCAGGTAAGCACTGACCTTAGTCATAAATGGGATGTGGGCTGTCTTGGGTGTATGAACGAGCCGCAGGGAAGTTTTTTTTTTCTCCGCTTGTCATTTCAGGGGTATTCGTGATGACATTGAAGAAGAAGATGAACAAGTGAGTGAGCCCTCCAAAGTTCTTCATCTACTACATCGTTGATCAGAGAGGTCTTCAGACCAAACATTCCCTAAATCTACCCTCTCTAATGTTATAAAGCCCCCTGCCTTCCCCTCTATCTGACCACGCAGGTTGCATTTAGGATTATTATGATGGATTTGTTTTTCTTGTGTAGAATATTCTTGAGAGTGTGAAAAAAGCATGTTTAATTGTTGATTTATGTCAGCAAGTGATGATATCAGATTGTGAATAATTTCTTCTATTGTTGAGCTGAATGTCTCCGCAGGTATTTGTCAGTTACTGGCGCCTGCTCGCTGTGGTAAGCAGCAAACCGGCTCGTTTTTTTTTACATGAAATGATGTGCTCTCTGCAGGAAGCCTACTTCCGCTACATGGCAGAGAATCCCACAGCCGGGCTGACCCAAGAGGAGGAAGATGAAAACATTGACTACGACAGTGATGGGAACCCAATCGCCCCTGCCACTAAGAAAATTATCTTGCCGCTTCCTCCCATTGATCACTCTGAGGTACAGTTGACACGACTACTAAGTGTACTGGGTTCAACGATAAGGATTGTCCAGGGAAAGTAAAATGGCACGTTGGGCTCGTACATATAGGAACTTGCTAGATTCTACAGGGCTTGTGGAAAAAAATAAACTAGGGATGCCCCAAATGACCGGCCGCCAATCGGCAAAAAAATGTGCGATCGGGAGAAAAACATGAACGTTGAACACTGTACTGATGGAGCACAGGCAGTTTAAGAGTGCTGTCTCAACTATGGATCAACATTTTGTGTTTTAAATGCGTGTCATATGAGTGAGTTTGTTGCAAATCTTCTGTCTTTTGTCTATAGATTGATTACCCACCCTTTGAGAAAAACTTCTACAATGAGCATGAAGAGCTCAGCAACCTGATTGGGACTCAAGTGTTGGAGTTGAGGCACAAATTGAACTTACGGGTAAGTTCGGGATTCATACACACAATATATAAATGTTGTATAGCTGAAATGCTCCACAGGTCAGTTATTACTATGATTCAGTATATTTTTTTTTTGTTTTAGCCCCAATCCAATTTTTTGCAATATTTCTTGCAGTGGTTGTTGTAGAAAAAAGAAAACGATCTTTGGAGACATGAGCCTTCATCATGTGTAAATTGTTGTTGTCGTCATCTTAATTGTTCTGATAGCTTTGTATTTCTGCTTCTTTTTCTTGTCTATTTTAGGTATCTGGTGCTGCCCCTCCAAAACCTTGCACTAGCTTTGCCCACTTCAACTTTGATGAGCAGCTAATGCACCAAATCCGCAAGTCTGAGTACACTCAGCCCACACCGATTCAGTGCCAGGTATAGTACACGTTTATCTTAAGGTTGCAACAAAGTTTAATATTAGATGTTTTTTTCCCACAATTTCATTAAGAAACTGTTCTTTTTGTTCTCAATCTGGGTTTTAGGGTGTGCCCATAGCTCTGTCTGGACGTGACATGATTGGTATTGCAAAAACTGGCAGTGGCAAAACTGCAGCTTTTATCTGGCCCATGCTGGTTCACATCATGGACCAAAAGGAACTGGAAGCAGGAGAAGGGCCCATCGCCATCATTGTGTGCCCCACCAGAGAGCTTTGTCAGCAGGTAAGAATTGGGAAGGAAGCGAGTCAGACTTTGTGAATGTATAAAAGATATTTTCTGTCGTATTAACTAAAATATCTTTAAGTTGTTTCACTAATGTGTGTCCCTTTGCCAGATCCATGCAGAATGTAAGCGTTTTGGGAAAGCCTACTCTTTGCGTTCTGTAGCGGTTTATGGAGGAGGCAGCATGTGGGAGCAGGCCAAAGCTCTGCAGGATGGAGCAGAGATTGTGGTGTGCACTCCGGTAAGAGAAGAGATATGCTGTTGTCTTTGACCTGCCTTCAAAGAAGAACATTTGAACTCCACATCTGCAACAAATGAGAGGTTTACTGTTTATGTGTGTCTGCATAGGGTCGTCTGATTGACCACGTTAAGAAGAAGGCTACTTCCCTGCAGAGAGTGTCATACCTGGTTTTTGATGAGGCAGATCGCATGTTTGATATGGGCTTTGGTGAGTATCAGTGCAGTATCAAAGATATTTTAAAGCTGTTTTGTGTACTGCAGCTTATTTCTCTTTTCCTTTTCAGAATATCAGGTTAGATCTGTTGCTAGCCATGTCCGCCCAGACAGACAGAGTAAGTGCGGTTCTTTAAGTAATAAGATGGAGTAATGTTTCATTGTCATAGGTAGCAAGGCTTCAGGGCTTTTAAAATAATTCTTAATATGATTTCCTTCACAGCCCTTCTCTTTAGCGCTACTTTCCGAAAGAAGATAGAAAGGCTGGCCAGAGACATCTTGGTAGATCCTATTCGTGTGGTGCAGGGAGACATCGGAGAGGTATGCAGCATCACACATTATTGTATCAGAATTGTTTTAGAGCTGCAGCTACACAAATGGACACATGCTGATTCATTCCTTTTTCAGTGCGCCTTAAAGTCCCAAAACCCAATACTACAACGGCATATTGGGTCCATTTTGGGTAAAAAATAAATTAATAATTACAGTGTCAAAAGGGGAGTAATATCCCCAGAATTTTCCGAGATTAAAGTCGCAGATTTATGAGGGAAAAACTTGGTGTGATGAGGTTTAATCAACCTTGTTAAGTAAAGTGATGTGGGTCCTTGACAAATAAACACTATTTTCTAGAGTTTTTTCCATGTAAATTTACAACTTTTAATCAGGAAAGTTTCTTCCTCCGGCTGTGACTTTTTTTACTTACAATGGCCCCAATACACCATAATTCTGTCACAGTAAACTATTTTTGAACTATTGTGGCAGCAAATGTTTAATGTTTTTAGATGTACACTATTTACACTTTCATTAAAATGTAATAAAATAAAACGTGCAGATCCCATGTTTTTACCTTGCTTCTCTGACCAGGCCAATGAGGATGTCACTCAAATGGTAGAGATGCTGCCCACCGCGACGGATAAATGGAGCTGGCTGACCCGGCGGCTGGTCGAGTTCACCTCCTCCGGATCGGTCCTCATCTTCGTCACCAAGAAATTAAACTGTGAGGAACTGGCTACTAACCTGACCCAGGAGGGCTACAGCCTGGGCCTCCTGCACGGAGACATGGACCAGAGTGAGAGGAACAAGGTCATCAGCGACTTCAAGAAAAAGAATTTGCCCGTTCTTGTGGCCACTGATGTAGCTGGTGAGTACAAGAGGAGTTGGTGATGGAGATTCTACCTCCTATTTCTTTCCCTCCTTGATGCTTTCTGTTTGAGCAAACACATTTGTGTCACATTTCAAACATTTGCTTTATGAAGTCACAGTTTAGCCTACTTTATAGTGAGAGCTGAGTAACAAAACTAAAGTATCAACGTATAAATTAAACTAGGGCTGTACCAAATGTAATTTTTTACATTCAAATCTTCCATTTAAGTTTTTGAATGAACCTTTGAATGTCTGTTGACAAAAAGTCCTCAAACAAAATCCTCAATTTGAAAAAAGTGAGTTCAATGAGTTTTAAAAAATTAGTTTAAAAAAAAAAAGTTTATTAAATCAACTTTCTGCAATTA
Organism: Bovichtus diacanthus; assembly: GCA_943590825.1. Classification (NCBI taxonomy): domain Eukaryota; kingdom Metazoa; phylum Chordata; class Actinopteri; order Perciformes; family Bovichtidae; genus Bovichtus; species Bovichtus diacanthus. The sequence goes on from CALSBV010010309.1 coordinate 5,481,322, forward strand.
ATATAAGTGGGAGAGGTTGTTTTTGAACAAAAATGGATTGAAGCTGAATATTTCATCGGATAAAAACAGGTTGTGAATTTTGAAAATCTTTCATCCTTTTTTCAAAATATTTTTAATTTCGGATTTAACGGCACTCTGGGGTTTTTGGAAATGTTTGGATGATACTAGTCGGAAACAATCCTAGGCAGCCACCACTAAAATTTATTTCTACAAATATAATACTAATCATATTTGTGTAGCCTAATCTTTATCTGCAACTGTGCAGAAATACCAGCTTTAAACAGAATGAACAGACATAAAAATGTCAACGTTATGAATATAGCTTCAAACTATTCAGTACAGCCCTAGATTTAACATATTTTAACATTTTCCTGCTTCCTGTTTGTATTCCTCCCCAGCTCGTGGTCTGGACATCCCGTCGATTCGCACAGTGGTGAACTACGACGTGGCACGAGACATCGACACGCACACACACAGAATTGGTCGTACTGGTCGTGCTGGAGAGAAAGGTGTCGCGTACACTCTCCTCACCAACAAAGACACTACATTCGCTGGTGACCTCGTGAGAAATCTAGAGGGAGCTAATCAAGCTGTTACAAAAGAACTGATGGATTTAGCCATGCAGGTGAGATGGATAAGTCAGAGAATCCAAAAAGCTGTAGAGTAGATTTCTTCTTTTTTTTCTTTCTTTTTTTGCAGTGAATGTTTTTACCTTTCAAATTTTTTCCTCAGAATCCCTGGTTTAGGAAATCCCGATTCAAAAGTGGTAAAGGAAAGAAGATGAATATTGGCGGAGGTGGTCTTGGTTACAGAGAGAGACCAGGCCTGGGGGCTGAAAGTTCAGTGAGTTACTAATTACTACACTCTAAATCTGCTTTATTTCTGTAATGTACTACTATGCACTGTAAAATGATCACATTTTAACCAAATTTCCAGACAACACCTGTTAACTTTAGTCCTATGACAGCATTAAATGCTCTGTGATTGCTACGATATTTCTTTTAGATTGAGGATCTTCATGGTGGTATTTGGAGAAAATAGATGTGAGATGTGAGCAACTCTGTTGTTTTTTCCAGGAACGCAGCGGCAGCATGTTGTGTTCTACTAGTAGCTTTGAAGGTTACAGCAAACCAGCCACTGGGGCGATGGGAGATCGCATGTCTGCGATGAAACAAGCCTTCCAGGTAGAACTCTCTCACTTCTGTCTAAATTATTATGTCTTCGTTATATCTTTAACATTGTTTTATAGCTATTGTAGCGATGCAGCTCATCTCTTCTCCTCAATGTCGCCTTTTCTTCTAGGCTCAGTATAAGAGTCACTTTGTGGCTGCGTCCAGCGGCCCTCCAAAGCTCAGCACTAAGTCTAACAGCTCGTCAGGCTGGACCAGTGCTGGCAGCCTGAGCTCTGTGCCGACCGAGTCCGCCAACGGTTCAGAATGGTCCCAGGGAGCCGCCTTGTCCATGTCCATGTCTGGCTTCACCAGCGCTGGCTCCCTGAGCTCCGTGCCCACCAGTCAAACCAGTCAAACCGCTTCACAGCACATCTACCCTCCCCCTGCCCCTCCCCCGCAGAGAGACACCCCACGGGAGAGACACGGGGAAGACCGGGGACGCTACGACAGTTACCACCGCCACAGCGACAGGAGCGAACGACACAGTGGAGAGGATCGCTATGGAGACCGGGATCGCCATGGAGACGGAGACCGGGATCGCCACAGTGACAGAGATCGTGAGCGCCACGGGGACCGCTACAGCGGTGGCAGCAGCAGCCGCCACAGTGATAGTCGTAACGGAGATGGAAGCAGGAGGGACAGAGAGGATCGGAGGAGCGAGCGGGACGGGGGAGACAGGGGGAGCGAGCGGGACGGGGGA
>CALSBV010010309.1:5483203-5509235 GCA_943590825.1 Bovichtus diacanthus
GGGGAGACAGGGGGAGCGAGCGGGACGGGGGAGACAGGGGGAGCGAGAGGGACGGGGGGGACAGGGGGAGCGGGGAGGGGAGGGACAGAGGAGATGATAGCTTTGCTGTCCCTGAACCACCAAAGCGTAGAAAGAGCAGGTGGGACAACTAAAAAGGAAATAAATCAACGCATCAATAGAATAATATGTGCAACTAACTGCTCCATGATGAGCTTGTCTGTTGTGTAGGCAGATAGCAGAGCATATCAGAGGCTGACACAAGCACAAGAGGAGATTTTTGTGGACTTCGAATATAAGTTCACTGACTCCTGTCAGGTTGGTTAGGTCACGATCAGACAGACAAACAAACGCAGCTCAGAGACAGTCACTGTACATATATCATCAAGACTGTTGTTATCGTAAGTCAATAGGATCAAGCAATAGAGCTGTAATGAATCCTGCTGTCAGTAAACAATTTAAAGCTAGGACATGTTGGTTATTGTCTTGTTTCCGTTCACTGAGCTCCTAACATGCTTTTATGCTTGAAGCTTTATTTCCTTTCCTAATGGATCTTTGCCAAGTTGTGCGTTTGTGTTTGCATTTTGTTAATCTACAAAGCTAACTCTTAGAACTGTTTAATTTTTTTAAGCGATCTGTGATAATTCACTGTCACACACACATACATGTTAAAACGATGTATAGCTCTTTTTGTGTGTCTTGTATTCAAGTTCTAGTGAAGTGCCTTTCTTTGGCATTTAGTCTGTCTATGCTTTGGAACTGTTTTTTCAAGAAAGATGCATTTGTTTGTATGAGAGGAATTTCAAGTGTCCATTCACCCGTGGAAAATGTGAAAAAGTTTTGATTAAAAAGACTCCTTTGGCATCTACTTTTGTATCTGCTTTCTATGACAAACTTTGTCACTCTTCTAGTTTCCAACTGAAAACTGCTGCAGTGTTTACTGACAAACGGATAATATACGAAAAAATTTAACTAAAGTAAACTTACAGAACAGATAGATATGTGATACAAATACACATAAAGTGCATACAATAAGAATATTAAAAGACACTTTTTTAAAGAACACGAGTACATGTATAGACTGATATAAACATTCAGTCAGAGGTTTTGGGGGGAAAAATCCAATGTTTCAAAAGCTTATTACGTTTTTGTTTAAAAAACTGAGCGGATAATTCAGTTCTAGGAGAAAAGGTAAAAACTTAAGAAGTGATTTAGATAATGTGTTAATTTATATCAACTAATGACAATCAGAATTTCAAGAGCGCCTTCATGTGGATTATTATAGTAACAATTTATATCTTTAAGGATAAAAATTAGACAGTAGCTTTAAAAAAAAGTTACACTCCAGATAAATATCCAACATGTGTGGGATATTTCAAAAAACAGGTGAGAATTTGTTTCTATGTTATGTTTACAAAAGGTACGAGAAATATCAGTCTGTAAACTTATCGATAAGAAAATTAGCAGGGTATATTTAATATCGTATTTCACGGTCAGCCATGACAAAATGTAGCGTTGCAGTTCCTCCCTGTGACCACGAGGAGGCAGTGAACACCCATTATTAACGTTAACCCCCCTGTTATTGTCTGATGACAAAGGGAATTTTATTAACAATGATAATGTTGAGTTGTGGGCTCTAACTGTGATCGCTAGAGAACCATCAACACGAGCATTTCTGTTCATGTGTTTCTGATAGCTTTAGTTATATTTATTTTTAAAGTTTTGGCCAGGATTGTTACCATCTTTTCTGTCATGTTTGTAAATAATGTAGTGTAGGAGAGTGTAAGTATAAACTTGCAGAAAATGGAAATACTCGTCCTTGTCCCAGTCTTTTTTCCTTTGTATTATATTTCAGCCAAGTTGATAATAGTGGAGTTAAAAAATATTTATGGCATAGATGGAAGACCAGTTACAAAATAAGCAACTAAAACAACAACACTTTCAGGACTCAAACCACAAAAGATACAATAATAATCAATGTCACTTTTAATCAATATAACATAAAAAAATCTAATAAATTCTATACCAAATGCTAGGGGGAATTTTATTGTTTTCAAAGTCTGGGATATGTCAATGATTAGCGACAGCATTGATTAGGATGCATATTTGTTGTTTGTGTGCAGGAAACCAGGTAAATTGCATGTATTTGCCCCATAGTGCAAACATGAGAAAATAGCTCAATCTGCATGAAAATAGTATAAACCACACTTACAATTTTGAAGCCTGGGCTCTAGATTCAAAGTCTGATATAATTGAATGGATTATTCTATGCTGTATTGTAATGTAATGTAACAGTTTTGTTGGTTTCAATGGGAACATTTTTGAACTTCCAAAATTGGAAAACAAACTTGCAAAATGTATGCCACATGCATTAACACAAAAATCTATTCTTTCAAATCTAATTTTGAATGACAATTACCTGTATTTCTTTATTGTGGTATTACTACTTTTGCTAATTGAATGTTAGTGGGGTGGGGTAATATTGATGTATAAACTTGACAGTACCATCCTTGTTCCACTCTTAGCTGTGATTCGTCCGACAGCCCTTGAATGCATCAAGAGCAGATGAGAACCAATCGCGTGCGATATCCTGCCGAAGAAGAAAAAAAAAAAAAAAACCGTTCTGTTGAAAATCGAGACGTGAAGCGAAGCAGAGGCTAGAAACTCACCGGCATCGGGGCCAGCAGCGTCTACAACAAAAGCCTCGCAGAAAACTGCTGAATGAGAGAGCAAATATCCACCTCCAGCCACTGAGTGAACAGACGTTTTTAAGCTAGCGTGTTGCAGACAAGAAGCGCAGATGGTGAGTGTTTTTAACCGTCTGTGAGTGTCTGCAGCCTCCCCTCCCTCCTCTCCTCTCTGCTTCTGTTTTTTGTGTGAGATGAGGTGAGGTGATGATGTCCGTCCGAGGGGGTTAGCTAGCCGGGAGCCGTTGTGTTGTATAAGCCGCGAGAATTGGATGTAAATGCAATATTTATAGGTAAAAATAATCTTAAAGGAGTCTTTTATGTTGAATTTGAGGATAAATTAACCCCTCCCGCCGTCGTGTTGCTCGAAATGCTAGCAGTGTGCTCCGCTTGCTTTAACGTCTATTAGTTAGCTAGCCTGCTGGCTAATTAATATCAAAGGTAATTAAAACCCACAGATTATACATTTAACACAAAGCACCCCTGCTAAAATGCTATATTTTGATCAGATAATTAATTTAATTGTCCTCCCCTATCAGCCGATTTGTAAATTGATATGTGGTTTTGTATTATGTGCCGTTAATTAATGTTTTGTTCGCGCAGCATCCTTGGCAGATTCATTTGGGTTTTTTGTTATTGTTGCACATATAATGTTGTAACTGGCTTCATATAGGCTCCAACCTGCCTCAGTGTTACATAAAGGTCTTTAGTAAAGCAAGAATGTCCTAACAGTTAAGTAGTCGGTAAAAGGGATTTAACCCCGTAGACCCCAGACAAAATGAGCACATCAATGAAAAGCAGAACAAAAGAGTAGTTTTAATTTAGCCAATCGTACTATAGTGAGGATCTTATTGAAACATTCACAGTACTATCCTGGTTTTGATTCTTTTGATTCTACTTTTAATTTTATTTGGAATCATTTGATATTTTACAGAGCATGTGTGAAACCTGGTTATTCCCATCACTACAACATTATTCACGTTTCTGATCATCTCTCTCAGCCACTCCCTTCTGTACCAATGGAGAATGATCAGGAACCTTAATGTGGTCTTCACATGCCACAATATCCTCCAGCTAACATATGCAGGTTTTCTCAAAACTTATCCAGGTTCTACCAGGATAAGATACTCCAAAAACCAGTAGGATACCAGTGTGCAAAATGTCAATTCAGCTTATGAACTCCTCTACAGCTGCTGAGATTCTCATCTGAGTAATACCAAATAGATGATTGACTGGAATAAACATCTGTATAAATCGTCATTAGATTTAAAACTCTACACCAGCTGGAAGAAAACATGCGTTTCACTTTCTTGTACAAATCTGCCTGTATTTGTGTTGTCGAGTAGTTTACAAACTGCTTTGTGGTCTGGTAAAACCACTTTTTATCCATCCAGAGCACCACATTCACAAGAGTCTATCATTATAGCCCTGGCATATGGTGACAAGGCTTAAGTAAGTATATGGTCATTTTCATTTCCTGCCACCGTCCGTCGGCTGCCTTACTGTAATTCCAGTCAGAGTTGACAGCACAGATTGACACCCTGCTCTGCTGGTTGATTTATGTCAATATTCTGCTTGATTTACGTCAGTATTCTGGTGGATTTGAGAGGCTGTTGTTGCAATTTTACTGTTTGTCCAAAAAAACAAACAAACAATGCAGATTTAGACAAAAGCCATTGTACAAAGCTGCAGTGAGGACTAATAACATTTGTTTTTGTTTGACCATATGTTTTTTTGTCAAACAATTACCATTAACGGCACAAAAACCTGATTTGTTGGGCATGTCAGAAGTGCCATATGTTTGAGGGGGGGGGGTTCTTGCTGTCAAATGTGCAGAACAGTATTAAATGGGTCGCCAGCAGGTCCAGGCAATAGAGCTGCAGGCAAAAATGGTCAGACTAATAGTTTTATTAGGCTGCATACCTGTCCCTTTCTTCCCCATTCCCAATTGTTTTGGTTTGTTTTGAAAATAAGTAATATAGTCAGGGTGGTTGTGTGAACAAAGGAACATAAAGCCTATTTCAGTCCTGGAAGTGATGTAGATTTCTCTGTGTGATTTAAGTGGTTCATATTTTTGTAGAGGGCTAGTTTTTATTTTTTGCATTGTTTGCGTGCTGCACACATCATAAGGTCATTATTTTCCAGTCATCAATAATTCCCAATTTGGCACATGCAGTATATGCATGGCCCCAACCCATTTTATGTGGGGGTTTTTTTGTCCTCTGGGGAATACCAATCTGACTTTAGACTCTGTAAAAACCTGTAATAGAGTTTTCTGGCTTCGACAGGCGAAGACAAAGACTTAACACATTCCTTTCACTTTGCTTTGTTTGATATATTCAAGTTTCCTGTCATGGTTCACTGCAGTCTACTGAAAATCACATCTCTGACAGATAAAGGTTCAGATGCACTACCAATACAGCAGTCCAAGCCCCTCACCCATGCCTATCTTTGTGTGAATTTTTCACTATTGATTGTCTAAACAACAACCATGCATCTGGTTTGAAAGGACCTTAGGGCAGACTGTTTAGAAAGACTCAACGTGTAGAGCTTCCTACAGTATTATCCATCAAAAGAAGACGCCCTTAGAGTCACATTTTGAAGTCTGCAAAGCTGTATGGGAATCTGCTCACTGTAACTTAAGTGACCCACATTAATGTTGGGGAAATAACTACTTAAGACGACTTATTTGGTGGAAAATGGTCCTTTCCCTGGGGTATCATTGTCCAAGTCGACAACGTCTCAGTCCGTCGTTAAGGAGCTTTCAGAATGTGATGAAAATGTTCTGTGTTCACAGAGCAGATATTTGCATGTGAGTTTTTTTTTTATTTATTTATTTATTTTTATTATTGAAGGCAGGATGGGGCATGTTATCCTGAATTCCAGTCCTGGAGGAGAATTTGATTGTAAATTGTTCCCCCTCTTCTTCAGTGTGTGATAACATCTGATCGGATGAAGCACTTGAGGCTGTTTCTTCTCTACCTTCAGCGGGTTGCAGAAGGCAGCGCCCTCTCACTATGTCAAGTCAACACTGGCTCTTGAACACATTCTTTTACAGGCTGTCACTGGTTCTGTTCTTTGCAATTTTAAGAAAAAAAACAAAAACCGGCCAGGTGCTACAGCATACCAGCACCAACCATTAGTTTATAAACATCATAGGTTTGGTTTAGGGCTGAAAATTTTGAAATGTAATAGTTTTTCTTTAGGAACAGACATTATATTTGGCATTTGGACTTTTATTTAGTGTTAATCAATTAGTGGGTCAACAGAAAGGTAATCTGCAACTGTTTAGATAATCGATTAATCCTTAAAGTAATTTTTCAGCAAAAGATTTTAAATAATATTTTGTTCCAGAGTATCCACTGTGAGGATTAGCTTGTTTTCTCTGTTTTTATCTAATTGTAAATTGAATATCTTTGTGTTTTAGACAACATTGGACATTTGTAAAGTCACCTTTTTTTTGTTTTCACCATTTTCTGACTTTTAATAGACAAAATGATTTGACAGGTTTTTTAGTCGAAGAATGATAATGAACAACTGAAATATTTAGTAGTTCTAATCCTATTTCTTCCACCTTCAAGTTCAGCAGATTTTATTTATTTTTTTAAACCAACCCTTACCAATCTTTTAAATTAAGTGTTTTATTACTTTTCTTTCCCCTCTTTGTTTATTTATTTTATTTCACTCCCTTGGTTAAATGGTAAAAAAAAAAAAAAAAAAGACATGTGACAGGATGAATGTATCAAGTGTAACTGATAACATGTAATGCAAATACCTGCAATAAGGTATTTATAAAAATAAAAAAAAAGGTAAGCAGTTTTTAAGCCCTTGTCATACTACAGCAACATATTTAGATAAATCTTTTTAAAGGGTTTTATCTGGACCTTAACGGTCTCTCCAGACGAGAAGTGAATAAACAAGTGCCTGCGTCAGCTGACCAGAGAGACATGCAGACATTTGATGTGGCCTCAAACTCCAAAAAATGCTCCGTCACTTGTTGTATACTGGAAGCTCAAAAAGGGAAGCGAATTAGTGACTTCTCAATGCTCCCAGATGTGATTACTCTGCACACTGTGACCCTTTCATCAGTTCAGCCTGTCTCAGCTAATACTTATTTTTCCATCCCAGAAAGGTTTTTATATCAACCACTTACGAATCTTCAGTTTTTCTTTTCCTTCCAGGCACATTTTACACCCAACTTGCTTCGTCTGTTCATGTTCAGTGTTATTGATGGGAAATTGCTGTCAAGGGGAGCCTATATATCCGAACATCAGCGGCTGTTTTAGATGTTCGATGGATCAGTGCCATGACTTGCAGGCAGAGAGTGCAATATACAGTAGAATGCTTATCTGCAAAAAAAATGTAACACTCAAAGGGATAGTTCAGGATTTTAAGAACTGGGGTTGTTTTGAGGTACTTATCCATAGTCTGTGTATTACCTACAGTAGATGGCGGTTACCACACCCCCGGTTAGGAGAAGCAGGCTTCTGAAGCTAAGCAACGTACTGCTGTGGCTGGGGGCAGCAGCAAAACGTATTTTAGCCACCTAAAAGAAAGGCCGACCTAAAAAAATTAATATCCGTTTAAGTGTACACTATGAGGAGAATATGTTCACCTTGCCGTCAGACATCCCTTTTCGACGGGGAACTGAAGCCGTTATCTTTGCTCTACTCTCGTGTTCTGCCAGGTAAAGTTACTGTTTTAAAGCGGTGGAAATATTCTAAAGTAGCCTACATTTAAACATTTGCTTTACTCCCATTGTGGTACTCTGGACGATCACTTTAAAACTCATGGTTTATGTTTCTAGTATTGGACTGGAAAATGTTGTTTATTATGATTAGTTTAAAGTCAAACTGCTTGACATCTGATATAGACGGGCTCATTAACACTGTTTCGTCATGTTTTTTGAAGGATGAGTTTCTTCACATTTGTTCTGTTGTTTCCACTCTGATGTCCCAAATGATTAAACAATGATCACATTTCTAAAAATAAGGTATGAGAGAGAGTGGGAGCCTTGTTTTGGATTAATGACATTTGACATTTGTTAACATGGCGCCTGTCTTCCCTTCTAGGGGCCTGTTTCAGTGAGTCGTGCACCACAGTGTGTATTCAGTGATGATCAAGTGTGAAGTGGGGGTGGGGTGGGGTGGGGTGTCTAATTGCGTTGTGTCCATCATCACTAGGGACAAAAAATGGAGATACTTCTTCCCATTTGAACTATTTATGAACATGTTGCCCTTTCACCCTCCATAATATTCCTTAGAGTTGTAACTGTTCTAAATGACTTTGGTTTACGTCAGCGGATAAAACTGTAAACACTGTGATTTAGACGAGGGGTCTGGTCTGGTCTGTAGTTTTGGCGCCTGTTTGATTTCCATAACAGTAAAGGACTTGCAAACATTATTTTAAAAGTTGCTTTCAAAACTACATTGTCAATTTCTCTGACTACTACATCTTTACCTGATTTTAAAAGAAGGACATCTAACTCCCGTCACATCTTGGGTGGTCTGTGGCTTCAGGGGTGACTGTAATGGTTGGAGGATCCTCAACACAAAAGGGTAAACCCAAACGTGTTCTTTATTGCAAGATGAAGATGCACAATTAAAGGAACAGCTGGGAAATGCACATATTTGCTTTTTGTTGAGAGTTAGATGAAAAGATTGATACCATTCTTGTGTCTGTATGGTAAATATGAAGCTAAACACCAGCAGCTTGTTCGCTTAACTTAGCATTAAAAACTGGAAGGGAAATGGTTAACATGGCTCTGTCAAAGGGTTACAGCCACCTACCAGCACTCTAAAGCTTGCTTATTAACAAGCTGTATCTTGTTTGTGTAATCCGTGCAAAAACTGAAGCATAAAAACAAAAGTTTTGACTTGCAGTGGGGTTATGTGCCAGACATTTTCTTCAAGAAATGGCTGTGTTTTTCCTATTTTCAGTCTTCATGCTATGCTAATATAACTGCCTGCTGTTTGTGTAGCTTTATATTTAACATACAGACACAAGCGGTGTTGAACCCTTAGCAAGAAAGTGAATAAAACATTTCCCAAAACTATTATTTCTAAATAAATTCAAAGAGAAAAAGGGGAACCTGGCACTATCCTACCAAAAGCTTCTGGGTGGTTGTAACATGAACACAGAAACGCACACAGGCAGAGATGTGCAGGGGTGATTTAAAATTGATGCAGTGAGGTAAGAGTTGAACCTCTGTTGCAAGTAGGTTTCAGCACTTGTGTGAAAGTGGTCTTTGTTTGGTAAGAGACAACTCTCCAGCTGGCTCTAGCTTCTCACACAGTGGTATGTTAAATTGCTTCACAGTTAAAACTGTGTTTAGCATAGCAAGCAGAGCCAATTAACTACACTACAAACCTTCTTTATTTATGTTTACATTGAACACCTTGTTCTGTGCTCATAAAGGCCCTTTATTCCCCCTCACTCTGTATATGTGGGTTTTTTTGTCCGTTTTCATTAGCCATGAGGTCTCTTGAGCTAATTTCTGAGTTGTATGCTTCTGAACAGAGATCATAAATCTGCAGCTAAACCATTCATACCGAACAAGTGGCCGTGAGAAGTTGTTTATTGACTTTAGCTGCTGCTGTCCCCGTTGGGACACACAAGACGGAGGAAAACAGATGTGTCATTACAACTTCCTGCCACATTCAAGCTGTTTGGTGGCAATTGAGACTCATGCACATATAAGGTAAAAGAAGACGAGATGGCACAAGCCATCTGAATTCTTTCAGGGTGCCTGTGTGTGCCTGTGTGTGCCTGTGTGCGTGTGTGTGTAATGCATGCCTACCCCCTAACATGGTAACTACTCGTGTTGTTTTTTACCAAAAGAAACATTGGCAATTCTGTGCCTTCACTCAGATCAGGTTTTCCATTTTTGGCTGCATTCATTTCATGATATTACATGTACAAATGAAGCCCTTATTGACCTAATTTTCCTGCTCTTAAAGACTCACTGAAATAAACCTTCACTACAAATGTACCGTGGGAACTTTACACATTCCTAGTTTTCAATAGTGTTTAAATAAAGTTGATCAAAGTCATGTCGGCTCAGCAGCAGTCGTGCTGTTGCAACAGGAAGTGGTTGAGCATGCAGTCTGCTAGATAACCAACAGTGTTAGAGGTCTGCTAGCTTAGTGGCAGCATATTAATTGAGCTCAAGAGGAATACGGGATGAAGAGAAGTCAGTTGGGATGTGATTGCATCTACAGGAAGCTGCATGGCCTCACTTAATGAGCCAATCGTTTCAAAAGCATGTCATCCGGTTCTCATAAGTGCAGACAACAACCCTGCTCCTTTTCCTACTCTGTTAAGTAGTGCATTTAGGTAAAGGGTCAAATAGTATTCAGTATGAGACGATATACATTTGTCAACCAATCTCTGGTTATACTAGGAGAGCTGTTACACATCAGTGAGCATGACCTCTTTGTCAGCATGTATTGTGTGCTTAATACACATTGAACGTTTTGTGCTGATCATGGCAGTGACGTCTTTCCAAGAGAGGATGACCAAACACTAAGCTCGACTCATTTTGAACTCAATTGGTCTTTTTTTATGGCAAGTTAAACAAAAGTGTCAGATACAGCCTTAAATATACATACCCCACCGAGTGGGAATCAACAAATTGGTGATATAACATCAACAAGATAAATGTTGTTGTTTATTTTGTATGTATGTATCTGTGATTTTCTGGGAAATTTACTTTCATATATAGATATCATAATATAATATAACATAATACCTACCGTGAATGTGATTGTCTTCCCCTACTTTTCTAAATTGGTCACTTAAATGGCTTTTGATCTCGACTCGTGTCTGTAAATTCAACATTTTTATGAGGAAGACAGATGTTCATGCTGTCATTTCATCACCTAGCGATGGGGCTCTTGGTTTGTTATTTTCTGACAAAGCAAGACATTTTGCAAGTCAAAGAGTAATAGACCTGCCATCAGCAGTGGCCTCTGATGCCAAAGATCTCCTTCTCACTGCAACTCTGTTAGCAGCCCCTGAACCCCACCCCACCTCCACCACTTCCTCCAGCTTCAGCCAAACGGCCTTACATAACAGGGTTTTAGCAAAGTCTGCAGTGGACTTTTCCCCTGCCTAAACAGAGGCTGCCCTTCTTCCCTGCACACTGGCTTTTCCATGGCAGTTACTGTGTACACGTCTGAATGTCTCTGTCTGTTTATTATCCGCTTGAACTACCTGTTAGCCCTGCTTGAAGAATTGGCCATGCTTGTTGCTGCATTGCTCCAGAGGGCAGATACAGTCATTACTACTGTGTTGCTTCCTTCAGCTTGAGATGGTGCAGGCTTTTTTTTTTCTTTCTTTCTTCTTAAACTTCAGAGTGCCTTGGAGGAAGTCTTTCAATTCCTCCTGTCATCAGGAACCAAACTGTAATTACCTGACACCTACAACGTGCAGGAAATGTGGTGACTTATGTTATATGGCAGCCAGAGAATTAAAGAGTAAACCTACAATTGTACATGATTGTAGGGTTGAGTGAAAGAAATACTTCATTACATTTATGGATTACAAAGTTATGATGATAAAGACTGGCAGAATTGGTGAGTCTGTTATGTTATTTCCCCGCAAAATCTCCAACCATTTGTAAAAGACTTCATGTGATATTACCCTGGTGAAGGTTCTTAACTAGAAGGCTGGTTCTGAGCTGTTCTGCTATGTTGAGTGCAGCCCCATGCAGAGCGTCCCACAGCTCAGCTCATATGACCAGACAGAAGGCACCTGATCCTCTCCCAGGGGTGCAAAGAGACAGATGGAGCAAATAGAAAGAGGGGGAGAGAAAGAGACATCAGGTTGACAATACTAACACACTGGTAAAGGTAATAAGAGGACAGGGAAAATACATTCTTCCATCTTTGTGACATTCTTTGTGATCAGAGTAGATGAGTTGATTTAAATGAGTGAAAATATCTTAAGCTTGTGTTAACCCTTGACCTTATTTCAGGCATACCCTATTCAATTCATGTGTACCACAAGTGCAAAAATGCTGACTCATTTACGGGTTTTAGGACTCATTCCTGCAGGAACTCTGCTGTTGATTTTTATCAATTATTTGTTATTTCACTTTAGACCATAACAGGAGTCTTTACACACATTTGAATAGATTTGTGTAAATGTTGAGATAGTTTTTTTTTGTTTGCTTATCCAGGACACCAGGAACACCACTGAAGAGAAACCTGTCCAGCGATCCAAGGTAAATATATACATCGCCTGTCTTTCCTTTCTCATCCCTCGTTCATGGTTCTCCGTTCTTTTTCTGTGTGCTTTACTCTTCACATTCATCAGCCTTTTGATCTCAAAGTCTTTCCTGCGTTTTGTGTTTTTGTAAATACAAGCTTTCATCTCATTTAGCATCCAGGCGTAGTCACTGCCTGTTTATGTATCTGGTAGTAAATCGGCATATTTATGTGCTCAGTCCTTCAGCTTCAAGACCCAAAAGGAAGTGTGTTCATCATGTGAGAAGACTGTCTACCCAATGGAGAGATTGGTTGCCAACAACCTGGTCTTCCATTCAACATGCTTCTGCTGCAAGCACTGCAACGCCAAACTTAGGTGACTATAAATACTTTTTTTGGGACTCCCTAAAAACGTAGTATTTCACCCGGATGCATGGCAGGGCATATCGGTGCACACTTCGGCGAGCTCTGTGACCATCTCAGTCCGTGCTCTGAGTTCATGTTCACATACTTGCTGAATAATACAGTATGAGATCAGTTTATTTGATGCATGAGTGCATATTATTCATGTGTATATTTGTCTCACACCGATAATTAATGGTCTTCCGTGTAATCAGAAAACAGACCCAATCTGAGTAGAGTTTTGTTGTTGGACATAATTTAGTTCATCTAAATCAATAAATTGTAGCACTATTTAGTTGTATTTTCAGTTATAACGTTATGCTGGTCAATTTGAGAATTTATGAGGAGTCAGGTAAAAGTTACTTCAAAATCTTTTGGGAAGTGTAGTTGTGCTTGCAGCTGGGTCAGTTGTACAAAGAGTAACAATCTAAGTGTATCTTCTTAACTCTGATCATAAAAAAAAATAAAAAAAACATCTCTGTGTGAGGTTTCTGTAGCTTTAATCTTGGGGTTAAGGCAACTTTTTAGGTTGCAGTTTTGATGGCTTATCCAAAAAGTGACGAGACGACCAATGTGAGAACACGCATCATCCGCACAACACTCTGTGACGCAGGACCTAAGGCACCACCCCCAGGTGAAATGCCAAGTTTTTAGGGAGTCCCATACTGATTTCCTGTGTGTTTACTTGACTTTCTTCTCCTGATTCCTTTTTGGTTTGTATATAACTGTTTCATCCCTCCTCTTCCTGCAGCCTTGGCACCTTCGCAGCTCTTCAAGGTGAATTTTACTGTAAACCCCACTTTCAGCAGCTGTTCAAAAGCAAAGGCAACTACGACGAGGGCTTTGGACGCAAACAGCACAAAGAGCTCTGGGCCTCCAAGGAGACGGATAATCTAACAAAGACGGCATAATCATGCCTGTCTGTGTCCCATCCCAGCCATGCCTCTTCCTTTTCCTCCTTCTAACACCTCCAATACATCACGATGAACACAGGCCTCATATGCTGAGGCACTGTTAAATCACCCACGCGCTCACTCGCTTTTTAAATGCCATCAGAACAGATACATGCACAAACAGCTAGGAAATGACTGGCCAGTCATAATCCATACCTTTTTTTTTTTTTTTTTTTAAATTCATTTTGGGGATATATTTTGGGTTCAATTCAATTGAAATCTGTATTTAATCTTTTTTTTTTTTCAATTTCCTGTTTGGAATTGGTAGTTGATTGTGACCAAAAGCCTTCTCCGCTATGGGGAGTATAATAATAATCACTTTACTTTTTTATTCTTTTTAATAATTTGCACCCATTTTAATTTTTTTGAATAAGTAACTGTATGCTCAGGCAGACATATCAGAGGGGTTACAGAGCATCCGTGTTTTGCAGTAGAGCATACACTCAGGTCAATTTTCACCTAAGGATTTCAAAATAATTGCATAGTTTTACTCAGTTAAAACACACAAATCAAAATAATAGTCCTCAGTATTGTGACTTTGCGGTCAGACAGTTATGTCAGTTTGTTAGGTTTCATATATTTGAGGAACAAACAGGGTACAGAGTACTGTAAAATAACCGCGCACATCAGCAACAGCTCACCTCTTGTTTTAATTGTTGTTTAGTTCCATCATTGTTCGCTTCATCCCATGGTTTGTTCTTATTTTATTGACCACTGTAAGTCTTATCCTTGCATGTTGGGATGACTGGGTCTTAATAGCCTTATCTTACGACTGTATCAATCTTTTGTGTTGTGAATGATTTTATTTGTTTCATTGATGCATAGCAAATCACTTTTAAAGGTTTTTGAGAAGCACTTGAGTTTGGATTTGATTGATGTCATGGCATGAGTTGATCCTCTCTGAGCTTTTATTGATGGTTTAAATTTTAATGGAGTTCTCAGATTGTGTTTTGTATACTATCTGTACGTAGAGCTGTAGTTTGTGATTAGTGAACATTCCCCACCTTACTGTACTCTCGTCTTGCACATATGACCACACATGATCACCAGACAACATAATCGCAGGGAAACTGAGGCCTCGTTCGTAAACATCCTTCACTTCGTCGGATGAAACATCTTAAGAGGAGCTGTAAACATTTAGTCAAATTGATTATTACAATTACATTTGTCACAAACGAGGATGTTGATGGACGGAGCTTAAGCCTTGCAGGAAACCACAAAACTTTGTAACTTTGTTCCTTCATCATTTCACGCTTTGTCAGTTATTGGCGTCTTGTGGTGATTTTCCCCCTGCTGTAATTGAGTGTTCATATAGCTGGACAGTTTTTTATGGGGGACGTAGACTGATTCAGTCACAGTGTCTTGGACATACATCGTTTTGTTACCCCCCCAGTAAGAGTGGACAGGTTCCCTTTTTAATAAATGCCTTCCTGTTCTAATCTCCTGTCTTATTAGCTAAATACATCTTAGCACCTGGACCTATTTCTTAGTATTGAATTTAAAGTAGGTGGCTGAGGGAGGGTTTGTCACAGGAGTGGACACCAGATGTGCTCCTGCATGCTGCATGCAAAACCCATTGCGGAGTGCCCCCTGCTGGGGAAAGTGTGACAGTAGTGTCTAGTGTGAGAGGAAGAAAAATGACTTGCCCCTAAACTCAACATAGCCTTTTATTCAAAGTGTTTGAATACCTTGCCTCGGTCTGCAGTGCAGCTACTGCACTCCAGACACTTTTTTAATTTTATTTAATTCCAACACCGAAGAGAAATTAACCAAGTTACACAAGATTTCCACATCTATATTTCATTCTATACAAAGAATGAGTCTAAAGCCATTCAAATATCTAATTTTAGAAAATGTCTGAATACCACTGACACTTGACTGACACTTGAATGACACAAAATTTACTTTTTGTGACTGAAGGTTTACTGTGAATTTGCGCATGCTTTGCAGAATAGAAAGCTGAACTGAAACCGATGGATATCTGCTCCTTTTTTTTTTTCTGTTAAAGAGAAGCCTTAGAAATAAATAGCTGACTACTGCTTTTTCAAACAAGTCCTTAGAGTGCACACATCTTTACAAAGAAACCTCCTGATCATGCCTTTTCAAAAGCAGCCCTGCTTAGTTTAGAGCCCCACTCTTTAACATAGGATTACTTCACCCAACCAGCAGCCATTTTCCTATCTAACCACTTTTTATCCACATAAAATGTACAAAAATTCTTTGTGACTGTATATTTTATATTTTCTTTTTTTTTTCTTTTTAAAAATGGTCTTCTGAAATCCTGAGAATGCTTTAAAATCAAGAGTATTGTATCTAGAAATGCTGTCTTTGTCATTCTCCGTTAGCAGTTCGCCAAGGTACAACTGCAGAATCTGTGAATTGCAACTTCTAAGTGTAACAGAGCAGACAAGGTACACTTAACACTGGTGCCACGAGGCTCAGGTGAATGACTGCAGTGTAACGTTGTAAATGTTAAACCTGTGAGTCACTTCATTTTTGTGCTTTTCAATGCTGTTGACATCGAGACGTTTTAAATGTATGCATCTTTGAAAATGTATTCTGTATTACATACTTGACCTGTGGATTGAGGTGGCCTTACAGCAAAAGGACGCTTGGACTGTGTTTTCAGTCGTTCTCCTCTATTCTCCCTTCTCTGTTGCTTAGTTGTGGTATGGAAGTGTAACATTTAAAAATGTAAGCGCCCCCCTTTTTACACCAATATACACAATCATTTTGTGCATTTTCTTTCTTTTTTTCTTTTTCGTTTTTTACATGCTTTTGGAGAAAAAATAAAAAGCTGGTGTTGATTTAATGCAGTGATTTTAGTGTGTTTATTGATGCAAAAATAGCGAAATCCTTGAATTCCCAGGAGATTAATGCCTGAATGTCTTGACTCAAGGTTAGCAAAATGTTCAGTTCTTGTTTGGTTAATTTCTACATCACTACAAAGATGGAAATATTGTACTTTTTACTCTACTACAATTATTTGACCGCTTAAATCATTAGTTCCAGCTTCAGAAATGTGAGGATTTTCTGCTTTTCCTTTTTTAATAATTTTTTTACAAACAATAATATTTTTTTGACGTTTTGGACTATTGGTTGAAAAGAAAAAAAACAAACATTGTGATGTGTCACTTTTAGAGTAATTGGAAAGGCATTTCTCACTATTTTCTGAATTTTTACAAGTCAATCTTTTAATTGAGAGAAAATCAGATTAATCCATAATGAAAATAATTAATCGCAGTCCTTTACAAAACAGTTAAACATTACCTCCCTTTCAACTAACTACAACAGTAAAATCATGCATTAATGCTTGAGTATTAATTAACTATTAATTTAATACTTAAAGTACATTTTCTTGATTTTTGTTTTTTTTTTGCATTGTAATTGTATCGTCCTTTTTAACTTCTATTTTAGTTGTCTATATAACTCTTACTATGTATTTTTCACTTTTCTATTGATCTGTATGTATTTCTATGATGTAGTTATTGCGCTGCTGCAGCAACTGAATTTCCCCAATGGGGATCAATAAAGGCTTTTACTTGCATACTTTTACTTAAGTAATATTGTCAATGCATGACTTACTTGTACAAGAGTATTTCTACACTGTGGTATTGGTACATTTTTCATTTTATTCCCAACAACAAAGACACAGGAATGACATGCATATAGGAGGTAGGGGTGGATACAACATAGATATTAACAGATTCACAGACATTAACTGTAGATGTGCATGAAGAAGATGTGTGGTAAATAATTGTTACAGGGAAGCAGCTGTGCGGAGTCGGTTTGGGCATAAAAGTCAATAATGATATTTGTGGTAGCAGTAATAATGGAAAGGACTGTCTGTATAAAAATAATTTATTAACTTTTATAACCTCCACCACTGATTATGGCATCAATTATATGGAAAAAAGCTTCGTTTGGATTCAGTGGTAGAATGACAAAGAAAAGTGCCAATTGTCCTATAGTCCTGAAGGCAGCATAGGCCTGAACTACGTCACAGTTGGTCCTCCCCATTAATAATATTGTGCGCGCGCCTGCAGAAAGACTTCGACCGAGTAACAGCGCGCTCCCGCAGCTGCACGGCGCTTATTTAGATAGTTTAGTAACCAGAAATCCCCCCTGAGAATAAATCCATTTTATTACTCTCGTATGGAGGACGGAGAGTGAAGCATTTGGAAAACATGGACGCGACTTTGGAGTACAGTTTTCACGACTTGTTGGAAGTTTAAAACGCGGGTTCCGGTGGCGATATTTTTTTCTGTCAGGAAGTTTGACGTATTTGGTGGAAGATTAGTTCTCACTTTGTTTTGTTTTGGGGGAAAGTTGTGGACTGTCGTCGGCTACAGCAGCTGCGCGACAACTCTCTCTGACTCCGAGGAAAGACTGTTTTCTTCCACATTTAAGTGAGTTTGGATCTCACGTGAATACTTCAGGAACCGCAATTTAAGAGTCTGCGAAGTCTAAACATCGATGGAGTTAGTCCAACTTCGCTTGACACAATTAATCAAAGTTATGTGTATGATAAACGTATACATCTAGTATGTTTTCTGTTATTTGTCATTTCAGGCAGTTTTTGCTGCGAGTTTGACATGTTTTATAGGCTCATATGTATTCTACATGGTTATGTTGGTGACTATATTAAAATTGCAATGCGATGCACATATATGCAAAAATAAAGACATCTGCAGCCTAGACTATTCTGGTCTCGAACCTGGCAACACGGAGAAGGAAAATCTGCAAAGTTAGCAGGAAGAGAGGCTATCAAAATCACGGAAATCGTTCGATCTTTTCCTCTGGCGAAGCTGTTACTCACAAATGGATTTCATACAGGCCACACGGTTATTGTTACAGCTTGTTTGGTAATTTTTTGTCCGTATTGTGTGGGATCCAGCTCCCTGTCCTGCAAACCTGAAAGCGTTGTCTGTGAAAAATGTGAAAATGTTTTGGAAATTTAAGTTTTCCAAAGATCCGAGGCTGCAGCGGAGCAGGCGTTTGTCTTTGGGTCACAGCTGGAGCAGCCTGATGTAGACTTTTTTTCCCCCCATTGGAACATTTTCTCTGTTAAACTCAGAGCTGTCTGTCTGTTTTTACGACCTGGAAATTATCCTTTTGTGTGAGTGCTTTCATTTTCCGCTGAAGAAGAAGAGTTACCTGGGGGGGTCAGCCCCGCCATGGCGCCCCCACTCTCACACACACTCCCCGGTGTGAACAACGACTGGACCGACTGCGTCATCCCTGCCGCGAGACTCCGGTGACGGGAGTCAGGTGCACGCGGGAAAAACCACAGGTGAGGGTTGTGCACGTGAGAGGGATGACAGGTATATGATGAATAAATAATGCTGCATTCAGGTCATGTGGGATTTTTTTTATCTAAGTGTTATGCTCGAAATCAAGGTTCCCTCTGCATTGAAAAACAAAGTAGGCTATGTAAGATGTTTTTTTTCTTCTTCTTTTTTTCAAATATTATTGATATTGATATATTGAGCCAAAGCGGCTTACACATACAGTATATTATTGTGTCAATTCTCATTTACATTTATAAAAAGTGATCTAAATATATATATATATATATATATTCACTGATATTAAACCGATGATATAAAAGATATAAGATTATATTATGAGATTGAAACGGTATCAAAAATAAGCATAAAATAAATCTACAAATAGGAACATGACATGATAAGACAGTCTAGGAACATTGATTTCTATGTTTAGATTCAGAGGGCATGACTTCAGTGTCCTCTATGCTATGGCTCTGCTTTAAAATATCTTTTACAACACCTTTCTTATGGGAAACACTATAAAATACATTTCATCTTGACTGTCTGCTAGTTCTGCCATGTGTAATCACTTTCCATTTACACAAGGTCGGGGGGGCTGAGCATGCATCCTCTTTAACAGCACCATCCTGTTTACAGTTTCACAGAAAAATTAATTATTTAACAAAACAATAACACACAGAATACAGAATTGGTTTTATAAAGCCACAAGCTTTTATGTGTAAGTATTTGAGTATGGGTTTTAAGTGACTTATTAAGGAGGTATTTTTGATAGAATAGTAAATGAGACACATACACTAACATTGGTCCTTCTACATGAAGCATCATTGAAATGAGGTGCAGTAAGTCATCCTTTGCACTTAATGTTTTAGAGCAGGGGAGATCACCAATAAATAAACACCTACAATCAAGTAGAGAGTCTTTTGCAGTATTTTGAGATATATAAACTCAAATTCTCACAAAGTGTATTTGTTCAGAGTCAAAACGTTACACATTTGGTACACGCAGTTATAAATTGCAGGTGTGATCTTGAAGAGGCCAGTTTGACAGCTGTGTTTACGATCATTACTGATGTTAAAAAAACAATAACTTAGGGTGTGTTGTTGTTTAGTGCAAGTTAAAATCTGTAGATGCAACAAGTAATTGCTTTCAGTCTTTAGTCTAAATTGCAGTTACTACAGTTATTCCCAATCAATTAACTTTATTTGTTATATGTTATCAAATAAGGTACAATTCCAGTGAAATATAATGTTACATGAATTCGGTACCAAATACATGGAGGTACAGTGTAAGCAGCTATCTCCCTAACTCGGGCAGATTACTACAAAACCTGATTACAGTTACCTGAGAAAAAAGGAAATCAATTAAAAAGTGCTACTGTGGTACTGGATTGTGAACTGCTGGATGTGTTAATTTGATTGTTTTGTATTAATAGAAGCAAAGAACACAAATAAATGTGATTGTTCCCATCACATCACACCATGATATATGGTGGTGTCAATACTAATGGCTCCACACATTTGAAAAGGCTCTTCAATGTGACACTGTTATGGGTAGAGATTCATCTTTCTCTGGATGACGAAAGATAGTTGTTGTTAGTTTCTATGGTCGATAACTGTAGCGTATGCAGGTATGGACCACAGAAGGCCCTTCTGTTATCTTTATTAACTTTTCTGTGACCTCTACATGTTGTTATCTGAACACTCAGAAAAAGCAGCATTTTCAAAACTCCCTGAGATTGTTCATGTTTGTATTTGAATGCATTTGAAACTTTAGCCAAGGCAAGTACCTGCGACTTGTCGAGATTGCAATATTTAAATGTGGTGGGTTACCTTGAACCCAAAACACATGTGCACCTGAAACTGGAGAGACATCAGGCCAGGGGATTTTGCATGAGTCCAGATGCATGACTGGTCAGAGACAGAGTAAGAACTGTGGCTGGGAAAAACAGCCTCAGACTAAACACCTCTCAAAGCAGACAGAGAAGAGAGGGGGGAGGAAAATCCATGTAAATCCTCCTAGTCCTGGAAATGTGATACAAGAAAAATAAAGCGGGCACAGCTGACTGGACTGGTAGAACGCAGCCTCCTTCTCCATTGAATTCCCCACATTCCGCTTGGGAGGTAATTAAAATCAGGGGAAGCTGGGGAAAGAAGAGGGTAGCTGGGGGAATGGACAGAGAGGTTAGTTGTTGTGTTGTTGACTACAAGGACCCAGAGATGCACAATTGTATCTTTTCTCTCCAGATCCAGCAGCACCTCTACTGTTTTCTTTGGAGAGCCTGATGTGGGGCGAGAGGAGATAATAGCTCTGAGAGTCCTGAAGTGACTTCACATCCATGCAACTAGTGGGGGAGTTGCACCCTTTAGTAAAATAGCCCAAGCAGTGTTGGGGAGAAACTAGTTGCATGTAATGGCATTACGCAATTTTAATTACAAAATAAATGTAATTGTAATCAGTTACTGAGGAAAAAATGAATAATAAATTACAGTTACGACATCAAAATGTCAGTGATTACAAAGGGGTTACATGTGAATATATTCTTTTTGGTAAAACACTTATTTTTAGAATATAACATTCATTCTGTTGCTTTGCATCTGTTCACCGTGCATGAAGGACTTCTTTTGGCATATTTCTGGACAGTGAGTGTCAGCAAAGGAACTGGGACAAGTTTGAGTGCAACAACATCAGGAGTAGGATGGCTTACAAGAAGCTGTCTCTACGTCCACAGTTCATGAGGCACTACGTTGAGCGTTGTCTTTGATTGTTTCTCTTGCTTGAGTTTGCACCGCTTCTCATCGGCCAATCAAATCATCAGGCATTGCGCTTAGCAACCTGAGTCTGCCATGCCTGCAACTAGCCGACAAGGCGGGTGGCCATGTCGTCAGACAAGAATGCCTTTCAGTGCTGGATATTCAACAATATTTTCTTTTTGAAATCAAAAAAGGGCTCTGACATCACTGTACAGTGTAAAGCTTGGTTACCAGTTTGGAAAATGAATTGAAAAGCTTTATTGTCCAGTTTAAAAAAAATTTTAGAGAAGTAATCAAATTGAATAAGTTACATTACTTTTATGAAGTAATTAAAATAGTTGCATTATTTATAACATTTGTAAAAGGGTAACTATTAATCTGAAACCTATTACATTTCAAAAATAACTTTCCCAACACTGGGCACAAGCATGAAGTTCAAAGGGTTGAAGGACAAAAGTACTTTGCACCTATACTCCGTTGGCAGGAGAACACGAGAGTGGCAGAAGCTTAAAAGCAACGTGGCAACGCTCCGCCGACCACAGACGGACATGCCGGACATTCCTGTGGGTGATTATTACCCAGAAGTCAATGAGTTGCCTCAGGTACCGATGCTGCCCGTTTTCTTCTCAGACAGCCTTCTGACTATGCAGATCTCCCCTCAGAGAGACAGTTGCAGCGTTTTCTCAGACACAGTTCATACTGATCACTAGTTGATTTCTCTGTCCCGTTGTATTGTAAATCAAACTAGTCCTTAGTTCTCTAGTTCACCTACCCACAGATGTACTGTACATGGGTTGATTTGCTGCAGTATATTTCTGGGCAAGGTGCAGCACTTGCTTTGTTTACAGTGGACTGGTTCATATATTTATCATTTCCACGGCTTCTTAGAACAGACACGATAAATTACTGAGAGGCTAATCTTATTTGTAGTGACTCAATATCGCCATATATACATACATTGGCTCATTGTAAGACCAAACGTGTAGTTATCATCCTAGCTGGCACACTTAAAATATATTCTGTAACCTAACAGGGCTCAACAGTTCAGTTGCCATTGGCAACCATTTTGAGAAAAAAACGTGTAAAACATTTATACATTTTAAATATTTGTTGCATTAGTGATAAATAAATAAATAAATAAATGTTGCCATAGAACTGGAACGTGACAACACTTCCCGTGCACACAGGCATCTGTTTTAGAGACAATTGAAAAGCAAATAAAGTTGTTTGACTGTGGAGTGAAAAGTTCGACTAATCCGTCAACATTGCCAATGAATGAACTGACAAAAAAACATAACGAAAAAGTCTTGGGAGGTGAAGTAACCCGGCATCTTTGGGCTGGAAGGAAAATTATACTCTAAAGCATGTACAACATAAACCTCAATAAGTGACATATCAACGTTTACTTCTCCAAGGCAGCACATCCTGCAGATCCTCGGGGCTGGACAAGCACTGGAGCTCGAAGCAACACGAGCGAGAAGCTCAACGATATAATCATACTCAAAATATACGGTGACTGAAAATGGCAACCATATTTTCAGTTTCAGAAACCAAAAGCTGATGACTGGAAAGGAGTTCCACACAGTGAAATATACAGATTTTATGTTTTTAAAAAGAGAGCTCTGGTCTCAGTTTAAATTTGAATTTTTGTACTGGATTTAGGAGAGAAAAAGTCGGATCGCTTTGTTACCTATTTTATGTTGGGGTCATATCTGCTTTACCAACCAATATCTATCCATCATCTACTGTAATTGGGAAAGTTTGTGTTTGAGTCCTTTTGTGTTCTCCTTGTTAAACTAGTTTGAATTCAATGGTTTATTGGTACAAATTTTGGGGGAAACCCTCTCCATTGAAGGAAATGCCTCAGTTTATAGTTCTGTTGACGCCTTAAACTGGGCCGATAATATTTCCCCGTTAACATCAACAATGGAGCTATAACACAGCTGAGTTAGGGGTGTTTGCCGCTTGTGCAATCAGACAAGTTTTAAAGCTGGTAGATATTTAAAATGGCAGAAAACTTCCTGTTAAAAACATTCTTCCCGTATAAACTGTGCCAGACAAATCGCTGCCAGCGCAGCTTAAATTTCAGCCGTTTCCAATTGTCATTCTTTTTCATGGGCAAAACGCACAACACACATTCTCACATGCACTGCACACTTTCTCATTCACTCAGGGTTCAGGGCACTCAGTCAGACAAATCTTTAGGTATGTGTTCTGCTGGCTAAGGTTACAATTTTATGTCTGCAAGGAATTGTGCATGAAAAAGGGTTTGTGCTCTAAATGAAAATGTGGTTTTCTGTTGCTGTGTCATATTAAAACACTCATCATGTGATTGTATTACCTAGATACATTACAATAAGTGTGCAGTGCAGTGCAGCCACTTTGTTATTCCAACCTTCAGGTGATTCTCATTCTGTTATAGCATCCTCATCTTCGTAATATTTACCACCCTGGTGATGTTTTACAGGCTGAGGTACTTGCATGCTGACAAGTTTTGTGAGACCGTCTGATAACCTTTGTCATATGTCATCTCCTGTCTAACTTGATGACTCACATCCTTCAACTCTGTCTCCAAGCAAAGAAATATGCACAAAAACAGTGCCAGCGTCAGTTATTACACACTTTCTCTTCTAACTAATTTCTGTTTTTATCACTTCAGGCTGTTAGTGGGTTGCCACACCACAGACAAGTTTCTGAAGACTTGTTTGAAGACCACGTACGCAAACATCGGCGCAATGAGTAAGTCCTCTAAATTCTGATGTTACACAGACATTTAGACCATGGTTTTCTCTCAGCATGAGATAAAAACAGATACAGACTCTCACAAACACCATCCCTGAGGCCACAGCCTGTGAGAGCTGCTGCTCCAGACACTCTCGGATGAAGGATTGCTTGTCGGCGTTATGGAGATGGGGGTCTGGTTCTCTCCGCTGCCCCGGGGCTGTATGATGTCTGTCCAAGCTACACAAGGAGAATATTTTCTCTTCATGAGCTAGTGCAGCCAAGGCAGAGCTTGCCCTGAGATCAAACATGGGAATAGGCATATCAAAAACACTGCAGTCCTTCATTTCCACTAATACCCTGTCAAAGGATAGTTTCAATATGGATGTAGTTAAAAAATGACTGACTAATTGTCTGCACACACCTTTTAGTGCAGAGCTAAGTGTGAGGCGCTCATATCTCTCTATTTCTGTCATAGAGGCACATAAATCCATCCATTATCCAATCCACACTCTAATTGTGTATTTTCCCAACCCATCTTCCTCTTCAGATGAGAGGCAGGCTCTCCACTCTATAATGAAGGACCTGGTTGCCCTCCAGATGACGCGGCGCCAGCCTGTGTTGTCGTATGACAGCGGCAAACCCAAAACACCGGCCCAGGCCAAAAGACAGGTGCAGTATAACTGCATCACCACAAATCGAACATTTTGTTAGACTGTAAGCCTACAGATGGTTTTGAAGCTTGAGCTTATGTAAAATTGTCCTCGTAAACAAGTATTTACAACCAGGAATAATAAAAATGGTGCTGAATGACGAGGTAATACCTTTGTTATTATCCAGGCTCTACATAAGTCCAGAATACTCAGTTACAATTAAATGGCCTTAGACTTCGCTGTGAGCTGTAGCTCAAACAACTTGGTCCCACATGTGTTTATGAAAGTTTTCTTAACATTAAGTTTTCATCCAAGATCCAAGGGTTGAAATGAAAAATGTCTGCATGAACACCCATGCATTTTGTTCCTCAGCAGTAAAAGAGAGTCTGCCTGAAAATCTAGTAAAAAATCTAAATAAAACTGCTGTTGGTCTTAAATAGTTAGGGCGTGATGAAACCCAGTCTTCTTTCCACAGCATGAATTCTCCAACCGTTCATTTGCACACAGTTGCATCACTGTGGGAGAAAACTAAACACACAGGTTGAGATTTGATTGACAATCTTTAGGTTGTATTCAGTATAAATGTCACTAAAATAAGAAATCAGGAGGCCTTAAATGCTGACAAAATAATATTTTTATTCTGTCGACCATAGAATTAAACCTTTTAGACCACTGGTTTAATAAAGAACCATGTCATTGGGCATCACTCATGCAAGTATATTCTTGTTTCTTTTCCCTAGCCCACAAAGTTAGCTAATTTAGCATAATGGCAGATAAATCCCCGAGATAACCACCCACACATTTCTTGAATCCAGATATTTTCAACTTCTTCTTTAAAAATATATTTTGCCCATGTGAAAAAGAAGCCCACCCACCCTGGCTTTTTACCACAGCTGTAGCCACAGAAAACAACCAAAGCAGACAACTCATGTGCAATGTAGTGTTTGCTTAAAACCAGAGATTGTCCCCCTGGGAAAGATAGTCTCCACCGTTTTCCCACCTCAATAACTTAAGTTTCGACTAATTATGAGTGGAAGTGGGTTTTCACAAATGATGTAGCAGTGTAAGAGGTCCAGAGCGACAAGGCCAATATGTGAAGGCAGTGCAAGTCGGTCTTTTTAAGTCTTTTCTTTTGGGAAAATCAAAAGATAACCACAGTTATGATGGTGATTTTATTATGTGAGTGTTATGAGTGTTATCTTTGACCTTCCTGTTTCTGTTTTCTTTCAGGACGATGTCAGGATAAAGTTTGAGTTCTCAGGAGAGAGGAGGTGAGTGAGTGAGTTAAGAGCAGTAGAAACAGTAGTGACATATACAGTGTGTGTGTGTGTGTGTGTGTGTGTGTGTGTGTGTGTGTGTGTGTGTGTGT
>CALSBV010010309.1:5525482-5556303 GCA_943590825.1 Bovichtus diacanthus
TCTCTCTCTCTCTCTCTCTCCCCGTCTCTCTTCCTCTTTCTGTCTCTCTCTTTCTGTCTGTGTGTGTGTGTGTTTGTGTGTTTTGTGGCGCCTCATTCTCTGAAGTAAACACAGGAACTTCTTTTGGAGAACTGTGCTATTGGCTTTCATTTACTCTCCTGCTTTAGGTTTCACTTTTGTCTCCACAGGCAGTCATAAATAACTGTTTGTCATCCCTGTGTTTATGGTTACATTTGTTTGTCATCAGTTGTAACAGTGTGGCTCTGCCATGTCCGGAAAATGCATTTTGTTTACAAAGATGCATTGTTCAGAAATGACAGCTTTTATGTTTAATGTCTGAGCGGTTGTTTAAATCTTCAGTGTTGTAATTTCCCTGCTTCTCATTGTGTCTGTACAGGAGGTCAGCGCTTTGGAGTGCGAAATCCAGTTGCTGAAAAATCTGCACCACGAGCGCATTGTTCAGTACTACGGCTGTCTGAGGGACCACAATGAGAAGACCCTCACTATTTTCATGGAGTACATGCCAGGGGTGAGTCCCGGCAACTTTTTATGTCACAGCTTTAACTAGGGCTCATAGAAATGGTTGTTTTCGTGGGTTGTAACCTAGAAAATCAATACCATAAGTCTAACTCAGTCTTTTTGTTCAAAGACAAGTTTTCATCTGAGGTTATGATTCAAAGCAATTATTATTTAAACTCAGGCAACTAAGCCGGTCAAGAGCATGAAACAAAAACAGGAGGAAAGCAAACAAAGGACATAAATCGTAGAGCAAATCAACTCCACTTTGTCTCTGCATTTCTGGCATTTTTATCTACCTTTCAACTTCTGCATAACTTCTTTTCAATATCAACTCAAGAATCTCACAATTTTGCTAAATTGCATTGCAAACAAAGAGATGTTTTTAAACCTTTTTAAGTCTTTTTTTTATTACTTTGTATTGATTGACTAATTTTACTTCATTATGTTTTATCAGTCTAACTATGCAACACATGCAATAAAGTAAATTGTACTCCCTGATTTAATTTTTGAGTTTAATTCCTGGGACTCCATAGTTTCTGGGACTATTGGGTCAAAAAGGCCCATTCCATTGCCCATGTTTTGATCAGACATCTCTCAGATGCCAGATTGGAGCTTGGCTCCTTCACTCCCTGACTGTTCCTGGCTCAGTCCTTCAGTGTTGGGGTAGATTTGTGGTCCTAAGCCCTGGATGTGTTCACAGTATGTGTGCTGTGGCGTAAAGCTTGTGCTTTCTTCCTATCAGGGTTCAGTCAAAGACCAGCTGAAGGCCTACGGGGCGCTGACCGAAAACGTGACCCGGAAGTACACGAGACAGATCCTAGAGGGAATGTCCTATCTGCACAGCAACATGATTGTACACCGGGACATCAAAGGTAGTCCTGTTTATCCACAGAGACTTAAGTATTATACTGTTTAGACACCAGATCAATATTTAGACAGTGTTTTAATATATCGATGTGTTTCACAGCATGTGTAAGGTGATTGACGAGATCAAATATTTACGTGTTCTATGTCAACTCAGGTGCCAACATCCTGCGGGATTCAGCGGGCAACGTGAAGCTCGGAGATTTTGGTGCCAGCAAAAGGCTGCAGACCATCTGCATGTCTGGCACCGGCATCCGCTCTGTGACCGGCACCCCCTACTGGATGAGCCCGGAGGTGATCAGTGGAGAGGGCTATGGCAGGAAGGCTGATGTCTGGTAAGACCAGGAGATGGAAAGCAGTGTAGTTTAAAGTCTGATCCCAGTTTATCAAGAAAGTGTTTTCAGGGATAGATGTTTAATAGATTATTATTCATTGAGAAGGTTTTTACATTGAAACTATTTATACGACCACAAATACACAGTGTAGATTTTCATGTTTTTGCCTTCTTTAGCAAACTCCGATGCTATTTGGTAATAATATGCTCACATCTCAATAGTGTAATAATAAATATTGACATGCGGTTTTAATGGTTGGATAATACAACCGCCTGGTAGAAGCTGTAGGGCAGATTTTTACAAATGTATCAACTAGGACACTAAATAATAAAGATATTGTATGAAGAAAAGACAATTTAAATGGTTTGCTTTAGACCTTGATTCTTAATGCGGTTTAGAAGTAGTCTGTAACTACTGTAATAATCTAGTTCCATTTTTGTCTTTAAGAGGATATAGCTGTTACTACTGGTTGAGTATTAGACTTGTGTGACTAACAAACATACAAATAGGTAGCAGGGATTAAGGTTATGTTCATGTAATGACTGCGTAGAAATATCTTCATTCAACAAGATCATTTTGAGTAGGATCCAGTGGCAGAATCTCTGTGCTCTTAAAGGAAAAACTTGTTTTAATATAGTGAGGAGCCTGCTGTATGTAACCCAGTTCCTACCACACTCCCACACACAGAGCAGACAACATTCCCTTATGCAATCTGATTGGGTGGTGACCCACCAGTCAAGTAATGTGATTGGCTGAAGGCCAGTCAGACAGGTCGTAGCGGAGGTCGGTATGTTCCAGGTTTTCAGCCCTGGCTGGAGGGGGAGTAATGCTCCCAGGAGGGCTTGTACCTCCCAAACAGGTGGAGGAGGCCCTCTGCAACCAGCGAGTGTGAACGTTTCCACTCAAAACATTCCTGTAAAGCTAATATGTTATGTGACTCCACTGCAGATTTTAAAGTAAAGCAAAAACAATCATGTATTTCTTTCACAGGAGCCTTGGTTGTACGGTGGTGGAGATGCTGACAGAAAAGCCTCCATGGGCTGAATATGAGGCCATGGCGGCCATATTTAAGATCGCCACCCAGCCCACCAAGCCGCTGCTGCCCTCGCACACCTCTGATCAAGCACAGGACTTCATAAGCTGTATTTTTGTGGAGGCCAAACACAGACCCAGTGCTGAGGAGCTGCTCCGACATCCCTTCTCCCAGATTCTGTGCTGAAACCTGCAAGGTTTCTGAACTTTAACCACAGAGTAGCGTAAGCAGTATCAGTAGCTTCCTTGAAACCCGTCCATGGCAGAAATCCGGACGTGGAACTGGACTAGAAGTCAGTGTTAAACCCACCGAGCCTCTGCCCCCCATGTTCAACAGCGGCATCAATCTCTTGAAAACAAATGCCAGTACATGCTCTCACAAGAGTCTCCACCAGGGGGAAACAAAACATTAACTATCCGGTGGGCTGCTGATCCTTCTCAGATACAAAAACACATACGCGCATAAAGGATGCACTCCAAAGGCAGTACCATCAAGTCATGTACCAGTTGTATCTTCATAAAGTATCTTCTACTGTGGTAACATTCACTTGTTGGGGGCAGTACAAATGTTGGGCAGGTATGAGAAATGCCAGGAAGCCCTACAGTGTTTGAAACCTTTATCTGAGCATCATTTCAAAGTTACAGCACACCACTGGTGTACAACAGTGTTAATTCTCTTTTTTTTCCACCTCATCTCTGTCTCGTTTTGAAAAAGAAAAAAAACTCAAACCTTAAAATATAACTCTGTTAAAAGCTATTTGTGATGCACTTTGCATTTCTGACTACATGTTTGTGTAGATTGGATGAAACACAGATGAAGTGATGTCACATGGAGATATGTGTAGAGCAGCTACACTGGAGTTGCATAAAAGAATAATGTTCAGCTGCATCAATATTAAACGGACCAAGTTATTTTTTTAGTTTAATTCTTTCAGAATTAAACATGGTTTAGTAATCTTACAGGTAGAAATTCATAATATGACCCAAATACGCTAATTTCTCCACAGACAATAAATAGACCATGATGCACCGCAGCCACGAGCCCCAGTTTGTGCCTCATGTGTTTGCTACAGTTACATTCAAGTCAAAGTGGCAGGCATCTTTTTCTCTAACAATAATAATGAATTGTTTTTTTTCGGATTGCTTTCTTAAGGGTTTTTCCAAAATCCTTAAACACTGCACTGCACTGCAAAAATGGAAAGTTATATTTCATAAATCAAGCAAAGACGTATGTCATTTCCAGATTTGGGAAACTTTGCCTATATTGACATATTTTTTTTTTGTTGTACAAAAAGAGCAAGTGCACATGTCAATTCTAAATACCTGGATAGAAAATACATTCCCAACTTCAGAAACAGTTTAGGAATCTTTTTCTTTTTCTAATTATAGTGCAGCAAACTGGATGTTTTTAGGGACTCTGGAAATACCTTCAGAGTTCTGTTGATGGACCTTGTGTTTTTTTCTGGGAAACACATAGTGTAATTGTAATAATAGAGGCACTAACTGAGGCTATGCAGCTACAATACCTCATTTAATATGACTCCTAATTTTTCTCCACCGAAAAAAAAACACTCCCTCCACCATAACTATTTCTGTCCTCCTACCTTTAGCAGATGATGCTTTTGACGATTGAAAATACAAACTTAAGGCTTCATTTGGAAGTGATTTCCGTTGCCTTTGCCTAAGATCTTACTGTTTATGTGTGTCTGGCCCAAAACTTCCTGACTGAGAAGCCTTAGCCTAAGGATCCATTTAAAATCAGATGCACTTTTATGTAAAATGAATGTTGTGGGGTTTTTGTTCTCCTTACCAAATTTTTTTAAAACTTAAAATGTGAAAATTGTAACATTTTTATTTATATCCCCATGTCCATCCCAATTAGATTTTTTTATAAGCAAATATATATGTATAAATATATTTTTTATATTTAGACTGTCATATCTAATGATACTTTCAGGACATGTCGTTAAAAGTAAATCATTGAAAGCAGCTGGTTTTGCAGACATTACAGAATTGGGGTTTATAAATGAAAAATGGGTGGAAAACGAACTCTGGCTGGCTGGTTCTTGTTCCAGCTCAAAAAAAAAAAAGCCTTTCCACACATCCATAGCGATGTATTTAGATGACTGTATTACCTGACGAGTTAAGGAAACCTTTGCATGATTTGGTCATAACGCTGTGACACATCGATGAGGCCTCATGAATGAAACCTTTCAAGGCTTTTTTTATGTGATCTCAGTGTTAGTGAAATGTAATTAAAGGGTGTGTGTGTGAGGCAAAGATGAGCTGGATTAGAGCCAGTCCTGGATTTCAGAGTTCGCCGTTCAACCCAGACGACGACTTTGTTTATCCCAGGGTTCAGACGAGTCCAGTATTTGAATGATTTTTCTGGGCAAAGAACTTGCTGCTGCCTTAACGCTAACATGAGAACTTTCTATGGGGCTGCTAAAGGCTAAAGGCAGCTAAAATATGTTCAGTGTTACAAAAAATTAATGTTTTTAAGGAAAAGGCAGTAAGATAAAGAACCCTGTGGTAAGCAAATGAATACAAACTAGTTGTTTAGAGATCTATATATGTAAATGTATGATTATGTATCATGACAGGACTTGCAGTGCAAAGTCTAATGTATCAAATTTATTTTACAGCAAGAAAAGAATAGTATGTTTAATGACTGTGTTTATATATTATATGTCATGCCCTCTCTCCAAAACAAATAAATTGTTTTTAAATAATTGTTTGTGTACATGTATAGGAGGACAGTTGTTGTCCAGACTGGCCACTAAATGAAAGACTAACCTCATTGTTGGCAGTAAGAAGCTACTAGATTGATGCTCTCGTTATTTCTCTCTCTCTCCCTCATTTTGTTTCTTCCTCTATTTTTTTTTTTCTGTCATGAAGGAAAACAGAAGGCAGACACAGGAAGGAGAGATTTCTACAACAGTGTCTGGCTGTGAGATGGAAAAGCAGATTGTATCGAACAAAGGGCCTTTTTCTTGAGTGATGCATTGCTTTTGACAGGTTTGCTTTTTATTGCCTTTTATGAATTGATTCGTTCTAGTTTGTACACAAGGAAAGATTTAAGACTGATAACATGGTTACAGTGGATAATGACATTTTAGGGCCACTTTTGAAGTATTTTTCTGTTCAACTTTCTGTTTATTTTCACGATGAAGATTGAGGAGCTGCACTGTACATGCACCCTCTTTGTTTTCTCATATGTGGATTTGTTTTCTCTCCAAATTAATCATATCCAATTTACCTGATAAAAGACTTATTGGAAAGCAGAATTGTCAAAGGAAATATAACAACATACCAGGCGATGATGATTACAATGGTCTAATTGTATGATGTCCGTTTATATTGAGGCAGAACAGATGAAGCTGGTATCTGTTTACTATTCAAGGCCTTGTTTGTCTTCCTCTCCTTCCCTCTCGTCCTCTTAACATTTAGATGTTATATGTCAGACAGGATTTGTTTGAGTAGTTTCATCCTTAATTCAACAGTTTGGGTTTCTGTTAAACATGAAATATCAGCTACCACTTTGGTCCAGACTGAAATATCTCTGTTGTGTGGGATGGGATGTGATCCTGTAGGTCATAATGAGAAACTTTTTTCCAAATAATGACTTGGTATCACAAAACAATGACTTAATATATTGAAATTATGACTTTGTTTCTCAAAATGATGTGCAACCTTTTTAAAGTAATGACATAGTATCTCAAAAGGATGACTCCCTCCCTCGAAAACTAGATGATGCATATCAAGCGGTTTATCCTGATTATAATACATTTTTATACTTCCAGCATCTTTTTTTTCATCACAAGGCTAAGTTTTCATCTTATTTTTTTGCTTTTACTGGCAGAAATGGGCTTTCATACTAAATCACAGCCTCAGCTGTACTTTGCATTAAGTGACAATTAGCAAACGTTAGCGTGCTAACAAGCTAAACTAAGATGGTGAACACCTTTTACCTGTTGTGCATATGTGTATGTATGTTAGCATTGTAACGTTGAGCACGTTGAAGGTTTTTAGCTCACAGCACCACTGTGCCTGAGTACAGCCTCACAGAGCAGCTAGCATGGCTGTAGGCTCTCAGTCTTGTATTATGATATGATCAGCCAGATTTAAAGATTTGATGATCATCGGTGTGTGTATCAACATTTCAAACACCCATATGGTCTGAACAGTTTACTCTCTGAGTTGGTGTCCCAGGGTTGTGCTTGTCATGCAGTGTGTTTGTCTGGTATGCAGCTCTGTCTGTGTTGTGTATTTGGGCCCCCAGCATTCCTGCTGACAGGCAGACTGGAGCTTCGGGACTGAACCGGCCCTCTTTGTGGCTGCGCTCTGTTTGGACCCAGTGGTGCCGAGTCATATAGCCTGCTTATCTGTCCCAGTTAAGCCCCCCTGATTTTCATCACAGCTCATTCCCATGAGGCCTTGCTGGTTCAGTATTACCCAAGCATTTAGCTGTGTTGTTTTTAGCTGCCATGTCTCAGGAGTCAGAAATGTAGGCTACTTGGTGCAGCACAAATGAGCCACACATTTGTTTTATCAGTGATGTGGGCAAGTGCTCCAGTTAGATTAAAATAAATGGTAGGTTCATGGTGTAATACTTTGTCATTAGTAGTGGTGGAAAGTACATTCAGTCTTTTTATGCTACTTTATACTTCACAAGGGAATACTGTACTTCTCATTTATTTCAGAGTTTTATATCCTAGCTGCTTTGAAGATTGTTTTACATGCAAAACAGTCAGCTAATGCATTGTTATACATTAAGCTTTTTATATGTAAACTTTTCATAGAAAGGGAATAAACTTAGATTTAGATTTAAATCAAACCAGATGAAATAAAAATGTGTTTCTTAGACAAGATTTGGAATAGTCTTAGATTAAGATAAAATTCTGTCTCAACTGAACCAGGAGTAAAATAACAGTTAATCCAGGATTAGATGAAAATTTAAACACTGTCTCGAACTGACATTACATGATTTGGCTGAAGAACAGAGGGAAGCATTTCACTGCTGGATCTCAGACTTGCATCTGTTCCTCAATGTGGAAAGCCTTTCTTTGCTTTCTCTCCAAATGCAGTTTTTGGCTTCAGGTTTTTTGTTGTGAGGGTGTTCTTTAATCTTCTTCCACTGTTTTGTCTGTTTTTACTTCTCCAATATTAACAATTACATGCTGGTTGAAATTAATCTTGTTTAATTTTGTACAGGAATTCATGGCAAAGAAGTAACGAATCATCGTGTTTCAGTAATTCAGAGTTACTATTCTAGATTAAGGCCTACTCCTCCTCCTTTAATTCACACCCTGCCCGGGGAATCAGGGGCCTTGTAGTGATGAAGGTGGGGCTGCGACGTATTTCCAACTCATTAGTCAGGATTCAATTTGGTATGTGGCCAACAGTGAGGTTGAGGGATGGTAGCCGAGAGGTTCACACTGGGGATTCTGGGAGTAAAATGCCAGAGCACAAAGCAAGTGTTGAGTGTTATGCAGTAAAACTTAGCTGGCAGCCATGTTTCCTTGGCCTGAGATCAGAATGAGTCCAGCAGCATTAAGATTCTACCCTGACTGCACCCTTTTCTCCTTGTAAGTCCTGCTAATGAAATGTGCTCTCCTCATGTTGGACACATGAATCAGGTGTTTGACTTGGCCCTACAGTGACTCCAGCAGCAGGGAGGGAAGAGTCTGCACCCCTCCTTTCTTCTCTCTCTGTGGATGTTTAATCATCGGGACATATTACCTCAGTGACCAGATCTGAGGCAACGGCTGAGATTGTCTAAAAAATCCAGAGAGCTGAAACAATTAGTGTCACCTTAATGATGCAACCCCAGAATTAATCCTTAGTGATGGAGCCTTTTAAATCAACAAATCTCTGCCAGACTTACAGTGTGCCATGTTGTTTAACCTCTATTAACAAGAGAGCAATTGGAATTCAAGACACTATCTTGTTGTTTTTCTTACTTAACAGCAACAACACTTAGAGGCCAGATAGTAAAGTCATACGGTGCTTTATCCACTGTCTCCCCGTACCACTGGTTTCCACTCCGTGATTTTATGACCCAGTAACAAAGAAGTCCTTATGTCCCACTGCTGTTGTGGTTTTACTACCTGTAGAAACTCCACCGTTAAACGATTCCACTGTTTTATCTTCCTTACTACAAATAATGTTTGAAGTAAACTTTACATTAATGTTGGAACGTTTTCAAATACGTGCTATACAGTTTTAGTTTTTTTCCCTGCTGTTTCCCATGAACTGGCTGCCATTAGTTTCAACCTTTGTGATATAAAGTGACAAAAGATAGGAAAATAAAGGGGTTGAAAAATAAAATGAGCTAGGCTTGTGAAAGATGAATAAATTGGTCAAATAAATTAACTATTTAGTTATTTATTAAGTTTTTTTCTTTCTCCTCTGAACCGATTGAAGAGCAAAGGTAAAGTATAAAGCTTTATATTTCTTTTTACACACATTTTTTAGTATTTAACTGGCAATGTTATTTATTTATTGATGTTTTTAAATCAATAAACAACTCAAACAACTGTTTGCTAAATGTTTATTCGCCTGACAAACTCTTACTCCCCCCCCACACTCATCACTTTCAGTTTTCCTAAAAGATGCCAACAACACAGGACACACTGCGTTTTGTTTTCCACAGCTACTTTGGTATTATCACCGTCCGCCATTTCTGCTACTCTGTAAAGTAACTGCAAATAACTTCTACTGATATTCTTTGGTAATTGGGGTTATCTACTGGGGAAAGTGAAAGCGCTATCCTTTTACTGTTTTGGTTGCGCAATGGCTGACACACTTCCTTTGTGCCGTAAATGGAGTCTTTATTTTCCCGGGAGATCGTACCAGGTGGCAGACAGAATTTCAAAGTGAGAGTGAGGTTCATAGGAAGCCGATGGTGTTCTTGTTCTACAGCCATTACGTTGTCCAATCAACATTTACTTCATAATAACAAGTTCAAGTAAAAAAACTTGTCTATTGCCACTTAAGGAACATAATTGTAGTGACAGTGTTTTGTGTCAAAGGACTCTAATGCCTTAATTATTCTTGTCTTCAGGGATGTACACTGGGAGAAGACAGCAGGCAGTCCACAAAGCCCAACCTCTTCAAAAAGAAGTCAGAAAAATATCAGCTGAAGTGCCCTGGCGGCCCTGCGGTTGTCTAGGTAATGGGTGAAAATGGTTTTGTAACGCAGCCTCTGTGAGTCCTCCTGGAGGTCAGATTAGGTCTGTACCCCCCCCCCCCCCCCCCCTCCCTCCCTCCCTATAGCCCACCCCTCTCCAGCTCCAACATCCATCCGTCTTTGGAGCCAAACAGAGCGTCCTGTAACCCATAGTGAAGACCCCAGAGTCCTACAGTCTCACTGGTGCCTCCCAACCAATTGTAGATGTACAGTTATGTCTAATGTTGTTTTGTTACTAAGCTAGTTTTTAAAAAAAAAGATAAATAATCAAAAAAATAAACATTTGTGGCTACAAGATCATGGGCTCATTAGAATCGTCCCTCTGTTCCTGGTCATTAGCTCGGGTGATTTTGTGCTGACACTGTGGCGTACACTATGTTACTTGGTGCCAAGTGGCAAATGCTTCATTTGGTATACAGAATTCTTTGCATGCTATGAAATGAAGGGTTGTAAAATGCATTACACCTTGGCCTTTATTATGGAGATGGGACAGACTGGAAAGGGGATGACATGCAGCAGGACTCTGCATTGGTACATAGGGCGACACACTTATGTCTGGTCAAGTTGTATCGTTTTTAAATCATTAAATGAATTTCATGCCACAAAATTAACAAAACACAAATGAATGAAGTTAAGCTATTTAATTTATATTAATATACTGTATATGTTGGA
The DNA here is from genome assembly GCA_943590825.1 of Bovichtus diacanthus. Lineage (NCBI taxonomy): Eukaryota > Metazoa > Chordata > Actinopteri > Perciformes > Bovichtidae > Bovichtus > Bovichtus diacanthus. The sequence goes on from CALSBV010010309.1 coordinate 5,536,097, forward strand.
CAATATGCAACGCACCAAAACATTTAATATTTCACTCTTTTTCTGTGTTTAATTTATCTGTTTGATAGTGAAGCTGTTTTTGCTCCAATCCGAGTGTGAGGATCTCTTCTCAACAGCTCCATCTCTTTGTTCCATCAAACTTTCTGTTCTGTTTTTGTGGGAGCGCATGTGTGGTCAGGTTGAATTGGTGGCCAGACCCTGTCACACAAATTCCTTTTCATTCAGCAGGAAGAGAAAGAAAGAGAGAAAGACAAAAAGGGGTGAAAGTAAGAGTGAGAGAGAGAGAGTGAGTCAGAGGCAGGGGAGAAGGGAGGAGAGGGTGAGAGAGATGGAGAAAGCCAAGAGACATTGGTAGTTGAGTGGACGAGCACAGACAATCCCTGGCACACAGCTCTTTGAGTGTCATGTAAACCACCCCTTCGCTCTCCTTTTTTGTCCCTTTCACCGCCTGCCACCCTCCCTTCTCTCTGCCGCACCCTGGGGCCTCTCTGCTTTGGACTTGGGGGGTTCGCCTGCCTCTATAAAAGCCTTGTTTGTGCCCTGAGTGAGCTTCATTCCCCATCATGGAGAGTCAAAGAGTCCAGTCCTCGTACAGGAAGCGTTTTGGGCCTCAGGGCTCAGGCAGCACAGGAGTCAGAATTGGGAGCCTTTCCTCCAGCCGCCTCTCCTGGCATGGCACCCCTCGCAGCTTCACCCACTCCAGCCCGGTGTCCCGGATCTCCTTGGGCTCGACCAACATGGCCCTGCTCCTGGGGAGCCCTGTGGACCGGCTGGACTTCCCAGCTGACTCCCTGATGAAGGCCCAGTACAAGGAGACACGCACCAACGAGAAGATGGAGATGATGGGCCTGAATGACCGCTTTGCAAGCTACATAGAGAAGGTGCGCCTGTTGGAGCAGCAGAACAAGGTGCTGGTGGCGGAGCTGAATCAGCTGAAGGGGAAGGAGCCAAGCCGTCTGGGAGACATCTACCAGGAGGAGCTGAGAGAGCTGCGCAGGCAGGTGGATGGTCTCACTTCTGGCAAAGCTCGGCTGGAGATAGAGAAGGACAACCTGGCTGCAGATCTGACCATGCTCAAGCAGAGGTAGGAAGAAGCAGGATGGGACTCTTGTGGCTGGAGGTTCATGTTGGTGGGATGCACAGTAGCACTCATGTGTCTCATAATGTGACTGAGTTTTGCACACTACTTATTTAGCTTGCTCACTTGTACTTTCTGATGATGAAAATACATTTATGTTCAATTTGGCACTTGTGAAAAAATGTATTGGAGGTTTTACTCTCCAAGTTTCTTTTTAACCTCCTGTAAAGTGTACAAGACATTTTGTTTACCTCTTCTATACATCTTTTTGGTTCAAAGTCCACTTACATTTGTCACTATCTAGAGTTGCTCACAAATGTGTAGACAACAGCTTTTGGTCAGTTTGCCGTTGTTTGAATGTTGATGCTGTGCACTTGTTGCTTTGGAAAATACCAGAACAACAAAGTCAGTCTGAATACATTTGGGGCATCTCAGAAAAAAATAAGACCGATTTGGTGCATAGCTGAGTTTTTTTCTTTTTTTTAATTACGAATGCATTTATATGCAGATTTGGTTCGTCTCTGATTCGTTGGAATGCAGACCGCTGTGCTGTGCCTGAGCTTTACTTCTGGATCCCTCTTTACAAACTTGATCCTGACTGAACCCCTTGTCGCCATTTAGTGAGGGTGGAGGAATGAGGCAAACACAATGGCAGCCCTCCACAAAGAAGCAGAGAGCCAAGCAGATGTTCTCTTGTCCCCTGTTACTCCAAAACAGTGATTCACTGCATTCTCATATCCAACCTTTTTTTTAAATTTACTCAAGGAGCACATGTAGCATGAATTTATAACATAATTTAGTTAGGAGAATAAGTGATTTAATATTCCTAAGGGTGGAAACGTCTTATTCAGGCTCCTCTATATTCTCTGCAGCTGCTGGTTCCCTGAAAGAAGTGAATAGTGATGAAAAGGTCAAAGATCACTTGTGTGATTCTTCTGCTTTTCTTGAACCACTCAATTCAGAAAACTCTGCGTGAAGCTATGCAGCTGTTACCTCCAGTCATGGCATTTATGTTGCCATGCCTCAGATGGATTGTGGTGTGAGGCTCCGTGGACCCCATTGTGTGTGTGTATTTGTGTTTGTGTGTGAACTCCATCCCGTGGGAAAGGCATCTGGCTGTTGGATTGGAGTAAATGTGTAATGACGCATAAGCTGCCCTTTCAGCTGAGCCCCAGTCGTCTCCTGAAGCTCGAGGAGCAGCACTGAAGCTCACAGTGAAAATCTAATCGAAATATTTGAAATAGGTTTTCATTTTTCATAGTTTGGCTCTTATTATACTGGAAAGTCTCATTTGATTTTCAGAAAACTGTATGATTGTTTCTCTCTCTCTCTCTTTCTCTCTTGTTGTGCCATCAAGGAGCAGAGAGAAAAAAATAATTTACTATCAGGCATGAGAGCAATCTAAAGATTGTTGGGATTATTTTAGAGATTATTGTTATTTAAAAACATCCCAAAGAAATATATCTTATTAAAATATATGTTATGATATTTACAATATATATCTTTTCCTGTTTAATGAGAATTAATCTGGAAATTATTAGGATCTTGATTATTAGTAATCAAACCACAAAAACGGTATAGTTGTTAAAAGGATTTTACTCTTTTTTTTGTGATTTACTCAGGTTGCAAGATGAGATGGGCCTCCGACAGGATGCAGAGAACAATTTGAATGCCTACAGACAGGTAGTTCTGCTGATATTTCTCTAAATTCATGATCTAAACATGTTATACATTCAGTATGTCTGATTATCTGCCCTCATTCCTCTATGTGCCTCATTCTTTGCATAGGATGTGGATGAGGCGTCTCTCAATCGTGTCCAGTTAGAGAGGAAGATCGATGCCTTGCAGGATGAGATAAACTTCCTGAGGAAGACTCATGAGGAGGTAAGAATAAAAGTGAAACATTGAAAAAGTGATTCTTAATCAACTTCAGCTATCACTGCCTGTGCCTTTAACCACCTGAACTTTTATTTATTTCTTCCACTACTTTTGCCTCTCTCAGGATCTGCGTGAGTTACAGGACCAGATCATGGCCCAGAACGTGCATGTTGACCTGGATGTTTCCAAACCAGACCTGACTGCTGCTCTGAGGGACATCAGGGTCCAGTATGAAACCATGGCCACCTCAAACATGCAGGAGACGGAGGACTGGTACAGATCCAAGGTCCGAAGCCTTTCATGAAGTGTGTAGTAGTGAGAAGTAGAGTAAAATGTCCTTGTGAGGAGATACTTACAAGCTGTTGGACTGTTTGCCTTTATACACAGTTTGCTGACCTGACAGATGCAGCCAATCGAAACACAGAAGCCCTGCGCCAGGCCAAACAGGAGGCCAATGAATACCGCCGTCAGTTACAAGTGGTGACCTGTGATCTTGAGGCTCTCCGTGGCACAGTAAGTCCACTAAACCACAGAAAACACTGCACGTTTGCACATGTTTACTAGTGTAATCAAATTCTGGTAAAATGGACATGATGCTGCTTCTTCAATTACATATTTTCAGAAAATATTCCCCTTTTTATACATAATTTCCCAATTTTGGCAGTCTACGACCCAATGAGTGACAATTTGCCTTCAGTTTGGTCTTCAGCAAGAGAAACGCGTGCGCAGTTGGACTGAGGTCATGTGACTGACTGAAAAAAATCTTGTGACTAGAAGTCAAACTATCTTGATAAATCTTTTGTCTTCTTTTGATAGACAATAATGCATTTGTATCTTTTAGGTTGGCACGTATTAAGTTATTTATTGGTGGTAACTTTAAATGAAAGCCTTTTATTTGCTGGCACCAATGATGGTGAAAATTGGGAATATGAACACATTACATCAGTCAATTTAGCCGCCCATTTACAACATTAAGCCTGTACAGAAAGTAAGATAATGACTCTTGGTTCAAATAGTAGTAGTAGTGATAGCAGCATTGTTAGAGTGGTAGGTAGGAGATTTTTAGTAGCAGACATAGCAGTAGAAGTTGATGTAGCAAAATAAACAGTAGGATATTAGTGTTGGCAGCAGAATTGTCCTTTTAAAATAATCTGAACATTAAAACAAAGCCTCTGTAACCAAAGTCTGATACATTAGATGCTGGTGTTCATTACTCTGTCTTTTTTCTTCTCTTTGAGAACGAGTCTCTGGAACGCCAGCTCCGAGAGATGGAGGACCGCTTTGCCATGGAGACTTCTGGGTACCAGGATGCAGTGAGACATTTGGAGGAGGACATCCACTCGCTGAAGGAGGAGATGGCGAGACACCTGCAGGAGTACCAGGACCTTCTCAACGTCAAGCTGGCCCTGGACATCGAGATTGCCACCTACAGGAAGCTGCTGGAGGGGGAGGAGAGCAGGTGGGCCAGCGCTTTGTTGGGTTTTAACGCAACCAAGAAATGTAAAGTAATGACAGTTAATACTCTTCCTTCTTCTTCCTTCAGGATCACCATTCCAGTTCAGAGCTTTTCCAACCTGCAGTTTAGAGGTATCAAATGTGACTCCACATAATCTCTTCCCTTTACTGATTTAGATGTTGTTCTATTTAGAAGTGCTCATCAAATGTCATGTTTAAAGTAATAATCTTGAAGGTTTATATTTAAATAAATGTCTGTTAAGTCACTATCTATCTCCGAATGAGGTAACACAATGGGCTTTAGATCAAAAAATCTTGCATTTGCTGTATTAAGAACTGGGTGTCCGTTGCGAAACCAAAATCCTTAGTAATCACTGTTTGGACACCATGAATATCCATAAGAAATGTTCGGGCTCAGGGAGCGCTGGTGGCAGTTTTTGCATGTCGTTCCCCATAATAAACTTGTACTTCTTAAACTGCACTGACTGTCCTTCATTTATCTTTTAGAAACTAATATGGACACTAAAACCCCCGAGGCCCACGTGAAGAGGAGCATCCTGGTTCGAACTGTGGAGACCAGAGATGGGGAGGTATGTGCTTTTACAAAACAACTCGCGCACACTGAAGCACATTGCACCTCTCCCCCATTCCCTCTGGAGGGCAATGTTGAACCCTTCTGCAGGTTTTCACACTCATTCACTGTCACTCAGCACACCTGATGCCATGTACAGCAAAAACTCACTGGGGATTTGTTATTTTTTCATTTTTAACTCTGGTGTCTTTTCTTTTCAGATCATTAAGGAATCAACAACTGAACACAAAGATCTTCCTTAAAGTTCAAACCTCAGTCACGATCTGAGGATAATTACATTTTTTGTTTTGGGTTCCACACCCTATAGCTGCCCCCATCAGAGTCATTACTTAATTTAATTTTTCTATTCTTTCATCATCACCTGCAGGCTAATCTGTTCACTGCCCTACAACCTTGAAATCACCATTAAATGCTCCTAGACTCACTTATTAGAATTTCTGCCAAAAACATCTATGTTCAGCTTTTGTACAGCTATGAGTAGGATTTAGGTCACTCTCCTTAGAATGGTCTCTGGCCTCACTGGCAACCTGTTTCATTTTCTCACAGGCCAGATTGTTAGCATTGTTTCAGATTAGCTGCCATCGAAGAGGCATTAAAACGTAGCGATTGTGTTCAGCTAATATGTAGCATGCTGTAGGTTTACGTGTGGTTATGTGTATGTGAAATGTGGCAAGGGAAGTACAAGAGGGAGTTGGGGTTTTGCAGACATCAGAATTTGATTTAGGCAGGAACTGAGAGATGCATGTATGTTAATGCAGTTTTGGCAGTAGGACAGGTGAATTTGGGCAGTTTTTTTTATTTTTAAACCTTGCCTGGTGCTATTTTGCATTTCATTCCTTTGTTGTGGCAGCAGCTACATCTGCTTGTGTGTTACAGCTTGTATTACCTGCGGGTGCTTTCAATTAGCGCATCTTACTTCAGGGTGATTTAGATGTGTGCACAGATTGGAGTTGAGTGCAAATCATCAAACGCAATCTAATATGTGTTGTTGTTACTTTTTCATATGTTACAACCCTCAACCTCACTGAGTGGTCTGCCATGGCTGCTTTTGATAGGTTGAACTGCAAAACCAGGAGATAAATATTAATGTTATATATGACATACTGGACAGACAGTGATCTGTAGACAATAGAACTGCAACGATTGGTACTAATCGATTTGTCGTTTGACAGAAAGATAATCTGCAACTATTTTGCTAAGCTTTTAATGGTTAAAGGAATTTTTCATGCCAAAATGGCAGAAAATGCTGTTATTTGCCTCTCAAATATGGAAATTTCCTGATTTTCTCTTTTTTTTTTTTTTTTTTACATCATATTTAACTTAATATCTTAGGGTGTTGGGCTGACAAAGAACAGCTTCAGAAGCTGGGATGGACATTTTTCACTATTTTCTGACATTTTAAAGACCAAATTATTAGTCAGCTTGAAGTCGAGCAAGATTTGCTAGCAAAAATCTAAATCCCGAGGACATCAGATAGACAGCTGACAGGCAATCAAGATAAAACCACTGAAGCGTCCAAAATTAATCAAAGCCATGATGTTTGATATGTAAGTTTTGGCAACAGGATTCCATTTCTCTCGTGAAATTACAGCACCATTCAGCAGTTTGATAAAAAAAAAATATGTCTAACTGAATTCTGTCTAAATCTATTTGAAAAACAGTCCATTGGAGCAGTTTTTTTCCACGTGAATGCACCAACAGCAGATGCTGAATGTTTTTATCTTTTCCACTCAAAAGGCTGTGACCATGGCAACCTTTACTGTGATGTCACATGCTTTAAAAAAAGTTGTCCCATCAACAGGTACAACAAAACTAACAACAGAAGAGTCTGTACAAACCTACGCAGTCTTGAGGGCAGGTCTCATGAGCCAAAACAAACAAGGACATCTGTGAGTTTGTTTCAACTTTCCTCCATCACTTTACTTCTGCTCTTCTGCATCTTCCATTCATCGCACACTCGGCTCTTGCTGTCCTCTGTCTCCTGAACACAACCTGATAAGACATTTTTCGACACCAGGACGCGCCAGGGCATGCCAGCTTATCCAGCAGGGGTGATGGGGACAGAGCCCGGTTGGAGGTGTGGAGGAGGTGTGTGGAAGCTGACGTGTCCTCAAGCCTCTTGTTAATCCACCAAGCTCCCTCCTCCAAATTCACAGGCCAATTTCTGTAGTATTTGACTGATAGTGCTGTGGAGATAACCTCCAACAAATCCCACAGCAGCAAAGAAATCTATTTTTTTATTTTAAAAGGGAGGAAGCCGGGGTTAAAAGGAAAGGGATGCTGTGAGGGAGGATGGATGGATGGGCTTCACAGCTCAAACCCTGTAATCCGAGCCTCCTGCTTGGTTAGAAGTCACGCTGACTGAAGCCGTGCCGCTGACAGCCAGTCGACACTAATGAGTGGTGCTACGCCGAAGCTGGCAGTCGCTGTGCTCGTCGCCAAGGACACGCTGTGAATTTGTGTTTCCATGAGCCTCCCACCTTCTCCCCTCCACAACTTCCACTCCTGTCACTCAACCCCTTCTCTGGTTTTCCCAATAACATGTAGCTCTCTCTTGTATTCACTGTTTTTTTTTTTTTTTTTTGAAGGTCGATCTTAGATAGATAGAATCTCTGTTGAAAGAAACCTGCAGATGGGAATATAACATTAGTTTTGACAAATGCTACACGCTATGACGTGATGTTGATTTAACAACAATAAAAAATGTGTTTGTTAGAGTTGACACGTCTCACAATTTTCCATTTATTCTTCACGATAGTTCATATGCTCTTAGTCGTCTTCCTTTGCTACTGATACAATATGACACATAGCATTCAAAAGTTTGGAATCGCCTGCCAAAAGGCTTGATGGGTACAGTCAGATGGGCTTTCATACTTTAAGGTTGTAGCACCTTTTGTACCTGGAGAACAAGAATAGTAGAAACATCAGTCATTGGTGAAAAGAAACAGGTCCCTGTTTCAGTGTCAAGTGCACAATCAGGCCTATCATAAGCTGGGATCAACAGGCGGGTTGCTTTAGCAAAGCTTCAAACTTCACAATAGAAACAGAAGTTTAGTCTAGGGTTAGCTCTATTGGAATGGGATCAGGGAATATCAGATGAACATATACTCTGGACTGAAAATGCAGTTTAAACCTCTTCAATCCAAACACTGAGTAGACTGCAGATAACATGTGGAATGTACCACATGCATCGTACAAACAACTGCATTGAAGGATTACTTATAAAAAAGAAATCCTATTAAAAGAGCTTTGAAAGAAAAACAAGTTGCAACGGCGTTCTCCCCTTTCATGAAACACTGTGGGGACATCAACTAAATGGAAGTTTGAATCATTTAATTCTTCTTCTTTTTGTGTCAAAACTGTTTCAAATGTAAATAATACATCAGGTATCTTGTTAAAATAGCCATTATTGAAGAAAAGAAGCAAAACAACAATATAACGCTGATTCCATCTTTTGCATGGTATATATATACATTATATCAGCTTTCATCTCACTGTAATGAGTGCTATATATTCTGACAGTTAACTTTAGGCTACTAGAGGAAGGACAGCAGCAGACAATTACTATTATTCATCATAACTGATTGTTTCTGCCCGTCGGCCAGACTGTGGATTTTGTCCCACCTCTCTTTCATTAGAAGAATGTTAGGAGTTTTATTAACAACCAGCAGGGAGGAATAATTACAGCAAACAAAAGCTATTTCAATGTGGGTAAGTGAGTATCGTTTTAAGAGAGACTTGGTCAAAAATGTGAACCTCCTCTTAAAATCCTTTACTCCACACAACACATCCTTTTTAAGAGCTGTTGCACTCTCTGGATCATCTTGAATCTCATTTACTCCCTTCACTACAAAAAATACTGAAATGTCTCCCAATTAGAAAAGCTTGAACCAATGGAAAGAACAGTATCGTGACTGCTATGTTTGTGAGGATTCAGGCAGTGTTTATGTGCTATATGATAGTGAGAAATCATTTCAATATTGGCAATTTAATTGTAAGAACCAGACTTTCAAAGTGGCTCAGAATCTAAATCAAAATGAAAATCATTGAAGGCTAATTGCTTAGAGTGAACATTTGCATTTATTAGGTTAAATATAGGCAGGAAGACAAATATAAGTGCCGCTATAATCTAAAAACCGATGTACTTAATATTTTTTTCCTCAGGCACCATAAAGAGCTCAAAATGTTAGAATATGGCCTCTCTTTCTGTCTTCTGCTTATTATTTGCTACTTGACATATTCGACAAGAAAGTAACGGGCTTGATGACATCAGAAACCTTCACAATATGGTTAAGAAAATACTCATACAAATGCATTCCAGCATGATTATAGTTTGCCAAACTAAACATTTGTAAAGACCGAACATGGTAATCCAGGACTAAGTTTTCCACCAGCACATAAATGTGGCATTAGTCGCTAAATCTTTTAAGTAAGCTGTATATTCAAGTTATTATGAAGAGCAGTTTTTTGTCCTGAGCTTCAGTATGTACTTCAAATGAATGCATCATTATTTAGGATGATGAGTGTATTCAAGTGCAACTCAGAGTGAAGTGTAACTGAGTGTGTGTAAAGTACAGCATGTGTCTGTTTTGCACGGCTCATATCAGAGAAATGGTGGGTCTGAGGTCTGCACAGAAGTCGACCCTGAGCTGAAGGAATTCCAGGCAGATAAAACTCTCAGGCGGTCGTGGCTCTGGTCCTCACGTCTGGCTCTGAAACACTTTCCCATCCAGAGCTGTTCTACAGGTCCGGGAAGGGGCAAAGATGGGCATTTTTAAGATCATTATCTTTCCACAGCAGGTGCAAGGTGACAACAGCTGTCATGTAAACTATAGAAAACATGAAAACACACGGTTACCCAGTCTTGTTAGAAAATGCCAACACTTTTTGTTGAAATACACAAGCATGAACTTCCAGGAAGTGTGCAGTCATGAGGCAAATACCCTTAAAGGTTGTCTCTAATCAAGTCTTTCCTTACGATGTTTAATCTGCATCTGATCTGAGCCTGCATCGAAATAATGTACAGTTGAAACAATAATTAAATAAATTGTTTGATATGAAATTAATCTGAAGCTCTTTCGATAGCCGAATAATTATTAAATGTTTTTTTCAAGCACAAATGCCACACATTATCTCGTTCAAGGTTCTCAGTCGTTTGAATATGCTGCTTTTGTTTATGTTATGTGACATATGTAAACTAAATATATTTGGGTTTTGGACTGCTGGTTGGATAAAACACGCTGTCACCTGTGAAGATGTCACCTTGAAATTGAGGCATTTTTAACTATTTGCTGACATTTTTTGGATAAACGATTGATCAAATATTTGAGAAAACAAGATTAATCGATAATGAAACAGCCACTAAACACAATATGTTAATATAATAACCTGGATGTGAATCCAAACCAAATTAAATTCATGTACATTTCAAGTTTAAGATATCCTGCTGAATAATAAACACACAAACAAAAAGACAAATGTGACAGAAAACAACATCCTTGTCGAAGTTGCTGCACAAACTCACACTTATCATCTAGTGTTGCAGCCAACGCGCTTTGTCTTTCGCTGCCCTCTTTACTGCACATTCCAATCTTACTTGGCTCTCACACAAAGGGGTCATGGGAAGGAATGTGGGCTCCTTGGTTCATTTTAGTCCTCACTTCATCAAGGCCGTTGAGACGAAACACAGAGCACCCATCTCAGCCCGTGAAGCCACTCTGATCTCCAAACACCCTTTACAGACTGAACCCCTGTCAACGAACACATACCAACTACTTTTCTTTGGACAAAGTGGAGCGATGACTTCTTAGATGTATAGGTCACCAGTCTGCCAGCTTATAGGCTCATGAATGGTTTTATAATCGTCTCTATTTTTCTTTCTTTTTTTAGGTTATTTAAAGAGGTAAGAAAACAAGAATAAAAAAAGGGGGTGGGGTTACAGATATGAAATATCTGAGGTGTCCATCTTTTACCTGATCCACAACTGTTTGCAAAATGGTCTATAAATTGAGGGCACAGCTTATGAAATAGCATTTTTTTTTACAGGATGAGATGATGCATAAATCTTCTAATCCAAAAAAATAAATCGGTTACTTTTGGGCAGAGACCAAACGTGATACAGTGGCTGCTGCTGTTCCATCACAGTTAGGATTGATATTTGATGTAAATTTGGCCAATTTTGCTTTAGACCAATGCAGTCTACGTACAACGTTAAATTGTATTACTTTGTTTTAAACAAATTGAAAATGAGTGTATCTTATCTAATGTAGCTTGCCATATGTCCTCAGAAAGTTCTGTATCTAATTTTTCTTCCCACTGTGTTTTTTTTAAACGTGTCCCAGGTTCCAAAGTGTAAGAGTTAAATTGAGTGCATATTTTGCCAATAATCTCATAAGGGTAGGAACTAAGCTCCAAAACAGATTCAAAGAGCGAAATGGACAGTAAAAATGATCTCTGTATTAATGATTTAAATAACAATGAAGCTCAGATATGCAATGGAATAAATATCATTAGGAATTTTAGTTCAACGCAGGTGCAGTGTCAGTATTATTAGTGGTGTTGGAGACGAGTGAGAAAAAGGAAGTACGGTAGACTGGCCTGTAAATACCACTCTGCAGTAAACATCACTCAGCCTAGCTAGTCAATGAAACTCTTCTATTCAGCTGTTCCCAAACAAAACAAACTCTGTGTGTGTGTCTGTGTGTGTGTGTGTCTGTGTGTGTGTGTGTGTGTGTGTGTGTGTGTGTCTGTGTGTGTGTGTCTGTGTGCGCACGCACGCATGCATGCGTGTTTGTGCGTGCATGTGATGAAGCCACTTTGAGCCCCATCATGTGAACTTTAAGTAGGTATACAATTGAAAGTCTGGCCTGGTCGTCTGCTGTATCTCTGAATACGCAGCTTGTGCCAGCTAAATGTCTCCTCTTTGGGTTCAGGGAGATGATTGCAATCCTTTAAAGTCATAAGACTCAATTCTAGGTGAAAACACATGTCATTAAAGTTGATTTGCAAGGGTTTTGTGTTTTGCAAGTTTGAATTAATCACATTTGTACCTCATGAAGTCAGTCTAAAGAACAGAGAAAAAAGCTGCTTCAACATACATATGTTTACAATACAAATAAGTTTTATGAAAGATGTAAAGGGGACAGGACACCACACATATACACACACTCACGGGACCTTAAACAAGGGTGCCATTTTAAAGCTTATCATGACTACAGATTGATATAATACTCCAGAAGTGTGATGGTAGCCACAGAGAAAGAGTATGCTGCTATTTCAAGCTCAGAGACTTGTGATGAGGAGTGAAGCTGAGTAGACTGATGAGGGTCTGCACTCTGTCAGTGTCAGATCAAGTAATCACAGAAAGAGTAAACATCACTTCAGGACATGGACTTTCAAAATAAAACATCCCTCTATTAAGAAATACTAAAAAAAATGGAGTATTGTGTCCCTCCAGCCTTGCCCCTGATTCTTTTTTAATAACCTCTATATGAATTAAAGCATTATACATTTGAAATGTCATAAGCTTGGAGGAGATTTTGGGGGCATATGAGGGCGCAATAAGAACAATCAGACCAAAAAATTGGCTTTTTGGATATGATTATATCATTATATTATATATAATATATATTGTAGTGATAACAAATGTAGTGATTATGAAAAAAAAACTATTTCCTGGGGCCAGGATTTGATTGTACTATGCTATACTAAATTATAACAAAATAAAACATTGAGGGTGTGCTTTACCAAATTTTGGAATTTGGGGATTATACTATAGGTTATCAAAGTACTCACTCATAAAGCTTGTGTCAGCCACCTTGGATAGATCTTAAAGCAAACTTCAGTTTAATTTAATCCTGCAGGTTGTATTCAGAGAACAAGAAATACATTCAGATTTAAGATAAATAGACTGTACATGGGCTTTTTGTAATTCAGATAGAGAAACAATATTTGTTTTTTTATTGTGATCATTTGAATTTCCTTTGGACAGATATGCAAAACTTTATAAATTGGAATATGGCTACTAAAGTACAGATTAATGCATCAAAATGGTCTGACTCAATTCCCTCAATATTTTAGAGAAAGTGCATTTTCTTTGAACTCAGAAAAGACTTCAACTGAATAAACTTTGAATTAATCTGGTTTGTACAAAGTTGGTTTTAAATAGTTTTTTTTAAGTTTTTTTTTATGATAATTGTTGTTATACTTCTTTGTTGTTAATAAAGAACGTTTTGGGGGGGAAAGCGAAATACATTGTTTGCCTCTATTTTGAAATGCTAACAAAATTGACTTCCGTTTCTGACCTGGATTACTCAGACTGACTTGTCGCTGCGGACAGCCGCTCCTGTCGAGCCGGGGGAGGTGGAAGGGGAGTGGAGCCAGAGAATCTGGCTGATAGGAGCTTCTTCTCTGCCGTGCATATCGTGCAGTGGCAAAACTTGAGGGAGAATGCAGCGATTTAATTAAACTTAAGTTATCCTGCAGCTTCTGTTCCCAACGTCTTCTCCCAAAACAAGATCCCTTCTCTGCCTTGAAAAAAGATCTAATCGTGGGGAATCTGTTTGTTTTTTCCTTGTTAAGGATAAGAAATGTTGCATATGGCTTTTTCAGTATCCTAGTCTACTTTTTTGAATTTTTTATTTTTTAGCATTATCCGCGTGCAACATCCTGCATCTGCTATCGCCCTAGCAACCAGACCTCCTCTCCATCATTCTCCTGCGCTTCATCCCTCACCATCAGCGGCAGCCTCAGACAGAAATCAAACCCTGATTTTGACGCTTGTGCTCCAATTAGAAGCAGATTGTTTTCTTCACAGGTGGCACTTTAAATCTCCTTTCTTTTTTTTTCTTTTTTTTTAAACTAGTGAGGTTCATGTGTCGGAGAAGTCTTTTCTCTCAGCACCAAAATGCCTGTGAGACGCGGTCATGTTGCGCTCCAGAACACCTACCTGGACACTATCATCAGGAAATTCGACGAGCAAAGTAAGTGCACATGAAATGTTATATGTTATATACATGCTGTCAAAGTGCGGACACACACAGTTGCAGGTAGTAATTATAAAATCACCCACCAGTGGCAACAAAAAAACGTTCACAATATGCATATTTTATCACTTTTAAACATCCTACATAGCCAGCCTTATCATTTTGATGAAGATTTAATGTATGTTAAATGCTTTTAATTAATATGATAAAGGTGGCTGCCGGCTCAAACAGGTATGCAAAGAAAATGCGTAAAAAGAGTTTGCCCTCTATTAGTAATATCTGGTATTAAAAGAGGGGTAATCATTTTCTCAGTCCCGGGGGAAGGAAGAAGCCTTTTTGACAGTTTATGGTTATCATCTGTAGGACTAGTGGGCCAAGAGTACATGCATTGTAAAAATAGAGCATTGTTGTGAATGGAACAGGAGTATATGTACTTTTAAATTACAGTAGTCTAATGAATAATGTGGGTAAAAAAAAAACGTATTATTTTGGTGCCAAAGTATATTTCTTTGTTAATTAATTTGAACAATTAAACTTAGCCACAGCATTTTGTCATTTACAAAAAAGCTCCTTGTATCATTTATTTTTCATTTTAACGTACACTCTTTGTGTTGTTGCACCTGCATGTGTTTATGTGTGCTCACCTGGTGCTTCATAGTATGTTCCATTAGCTCACATGTTCCACTGCGAAGAGAGACCACCACTTATGCATTTAGAAAGAAAAATAATTCAGATGTTGGATTGCTTATATGTTGTAAATCAAACATTGCACCTCAATCATTTACATTTTTGTTACAATTTCTTGTTTACGCTACAAATAATTATATCTAATGAAATATAATCAAAGTCTGCTTTTCAGTTTGACCCTTTCTCCTCATACATTTCCCCTTGCCTACCTCACTATGGACCAATAACAATGTTTTGGATGTAAGACTGAAAATAACCCTGACATCCTGATCAGATTCTGACCAAACGTGAAGAAATAGTTTTTTTGTTCCAAATCAGTTTTAGTCGGATAACATCTGGGGACAATAATGAATCTCTGAAGCTCATTTAAAAAAAAAAAAAAAAACTCTATTATGTAATGCCTTTACTGTATGTCCCTAAGTGTATATGTGTGCACGCGCAGCCACATGACGTGCACGGCCAGGTGAGTGCACGTGCCACAGCGGTGCTGCTTAGCAACCGTGTAACGATCAGTGTTTCCGCTCTGAGCCCAGATATAATGACTTTGGACAGGATGTGCTTTCCACCAGAGGAGCTCACCCATTTACTTTAAAGAAGCACTAAGGGAAGAGTCCCCTCAACTCATCTGCGTGGGGCGGCTGTTTTACCAGTTCCACCGCAGGATAATAAAAGGGCCAGTCAGAGGATATTTATGTACTTTTCATTCAGCTCATTGAACTCCTCCATTAGCAGCCTTCGAACAAAACTGTCCTACTTCACTTTAATGGTGGGCAATGTTTTGGCATGCTGTTGACAATGCCACGTACATTACAATCATCGATAACAGGAACTGGGTGGTATATGAATATTGAATTACTATGAAGGATTTTTTTCTGAGTGCAGAGTAACTCTGAGTTAATACTCAAAGGTTTGACGTCGCAGGAAAAAGCATTACTGTGGTCCAGTTTCCAGTGGTGTAAGACGTATTCAGATCATTGTAAACAATATTGTATTACTAGTTAAAGTCCTGCATATTAAATCCTACTGAAGTAAAAATGCAGAAGTATTATGAGCTCAATGTAGCGAAAGAATCAAAAGTAGTCGCTCTGCAGAAACTTTGTTACTGAAATAAATGACATTATTAATACTGAAGCATCAATACGTAAGCAACATTTATCTGTTAGCTGCTGGTGGGACTATTTTGTATAGGCTACAGTTAGTTAGTTAGTGTAATTCAGTGTTTCCCAAATAAGATGCATCACAAAGATAAACCTGAGGGTTTGTGAAATAATTTTCTGTTATAATAATAATGAAGTTCTGCTGCACACATTTCTTTAATTGTTCATACATATCTCAAAATATTGCTTCTTTTGTGAGATACTGGGGAGTTTTACCTGTTTGGGCCCCAAATATGAAAATATTTGAGAAGTTTAGATGGGAAATATAGAGTATGTGGTGAAATATAACTAAGTGCATGTTCTCAAATACTGTACTTAAATACAAACTTAAGGTAGGCTACTTGTACTTTACTTGAGTCTTTTCTTTTAATGCCACTTTCTACTTCTACATCACTATATTTCAGAGGAAAATATTGGATATTTTACTCCACTACAATTATTTGACAGCATTACTTTACAATTAAGATTGTTGCATACAAAACAAAGAGCTTATACATATGGTGTATTGTTATAAGTTAAACTTCCTAACAGTATATAAAAGTACTTCACCTCAACCAACCACAACAGTAAAATCCTGCTTTTACATTAATGTATGAGTAACAATAACCTCATGTAATAACAGGCCTATATAATGGCATAACAGTCACAGGGGCCACTTTATACATTGAGTAGAGCCTACTTTTAATACTTTGAGTGCACACATACATATACTTAAGTAACATTTTTATTGCAGGACTTTTTACTTTGTATTTTTACATTGTGGTATTATTAATACTTTTACTAAAGTAAAGGACCTGAATATTTCCTCTACCACTGGCAGTTGGAATTAAGAAGAGAACATAGACACAATACAAATCACAATCACATCATCTAGCAGTATAATTATATGGACAGATAATTATCGCAATGTGATTTTAATTAAAACATAGTCAGGTAAAATCTTACAGGCTAATCCTTTCAGACGTCAACAACCTGTAAATTCCCACAGGTTACGTGAGAGCAGGTGTGACGCCACAGAGGCTCTTATGTTACACACCTTCTCCAGTTCTGCTCAGTCTCCCGGGACAGAGTGTGACATTAGCTCCATGGAGAGGTGCACTTCATCAGCTCCACCCTGTGACTCCACTTAAACTGATTGTGGAGGAGATTTAGATCACCCTTTAAGCGTGTTTGATTAAAACAGTGTAAGTGCAATTGTATTGAAAATATCCAATATCCGAAAAGACCAGAATCAGATTTGTTTCAACATTTAATTTTTTACCCTGTGAAAAATTAGTATTGCATAGAAATGCATCGGCATGTAACAATAAAGTTTGTAAAGCTACAAAATATAGCGTTAGCGTTCATAGCGTTAGCTTAAATGAAAGCTAGCTGGTAAGATAGCCACAGCTAGCCTTAGCTAAAGCTAAATTCCCCGACTCTTTATTACTACATGTTTACGTAACTGAAAAATAGATTTTGACAATCCAAACATGTTAATAATTCAGTAATAATGTGAATGAGGCAGCAGCTAAATCCACCCAATAAGAAAAGTAGGCCTAACAGCAGCTAGCTAAACTTGTCCTGCTAAAAATGACTAGCTAACGTAGCAAAGTAACATTATCTGTAACTGCAATCTCAGCCCCAGACACGTAGAGGTCTTTGTAGAGCAGTATAATGGACTAATATGGCAAACCCTTTTAACATGTAATCAGTTGCGGTAATAGCTATTGTAGATATCAACAATTGCTTTTTGACTAGTTTGACATAGACAGCAGACACTTTCTCTTAATATTTATGGTGAATGTCCTTTGATAAAGCATCTTCTTGCAACGTGTAAACCATACTGAATACTCAACAAAACTACCAAGTATGTTGGTAGTTTTTCTACCAAGTCTTTCTACTAAGTCTTTGATTCCTCACAGCTTTAACTATTAGCCTTTTCCAAATTGAGGGTCAACAGATTCGTTAAAATAAAAAAAAATTAAAACTTTTCTGATTAATTGATATCTATACTGATTATTATGTTTTATGGTATTAAAAGTGAAATACTTTGCTTTATACAAATTGTGTTGGCCACCCTGACTATGGGGGATTTTGAAGGTTTAGAGTTAAATTGATTAGTTTCTTACTTACTTTCAACCCCCATTTACTGCACATTTTTCTTACATAGATTTATTTCCTTTTTAAACTGGAATATGATGCTAAGTGACTTCTGTCCTTTAGATCGCAAGTTTCTGATCGCCAACGCCCAAATGAAGAACTGTGGCATCATCTACTGCAACGAAGGATTCTGCCAGATGTTTGGTTTTGCTAGGGCGGAGATCATGCAGCAACCCTGTACCTGCCAGTTCTTGGTGGGGCCCGGCACCATGAAGAGCGCTTTGGCCCAGCTGGCTCAGGCCCTGCTAGGCTCCGAAGAACACAAGGTGGAGATCCTCTACTACGATAAGGACGGTAAGACACTGGAGGAAAGACGTGTTTGCAACCTCAGATACCTGGGTAGGAGCATTCTGGCCACCACAAAATTTGGCGTATTGGACAGCTTGACTGCATGAAAACAGTCACCATAATCATCCTGCAGTATGTTCCTCTGTTTTGCTATCCATCTTGTTCTGATCGGACAGATCCTAATCCCCTGCTCTTAATGTCTGGAATATGGATGGGGAAAAAGTGATAACATTTTAGATTTTAGCATACAAAGTAAGGAAAAAAAAACAGCTAAATGTTAAATCATGTTACATTTTCTAAGCTTGACAAATCTTTTAGGACAGAATATAAACTTTGAGGCCAAAGAAATACTGTTTCTGACCTTGTAGGATATATTTTCCCTGGTTTTAAATTTATGTGGAAACAGAACGAGAACATTAATTATTTGCATGACTAAGAGGTTTTTGTGAGAACATGCTGTTGTTTTCAAGTGAGGACCGCCAATTTAGAGACCAAACGTACAGCTGGGGCTGATGGGAATGTAATAATAAAATAGTACTCATTATCATTACTAGACCAGTCGATTTTTTTCACTAACAATCATTCAACGTGGTGTAAAGTGTCAGTGAAGATTTACCAGGTGCACATTGATAATGTTTGCATAAACCATCTTTTTGTTCACCGAGTTATATCACCAACAAGACAATCTGCCTCACTCCATGAATATTATAATATATTTTTTTAAATCCACATTTCTGTGAGTTCAAACAGAATCACATTCAGATTCAGATTTTAGTCATAAAAATCAAACATGGAAAACACGATTTATCAGGAAGAAAAAAGATCTTAATATAGCACCACCATGTGTGGGGACCATTCACGGTGAACTGCCATGATTTTTGCAGACTACTGCAGACGCGCCATGACTTGAAAATCAGTCATGAGTTTTATTATCAGGCTTTAAATCATGTAGTGAGTGTTCTCGTTACTGATCGCCTCCCCAGCGAGACCAGGCAGGCACGCTCGGCATCATATATTTAATCTCTTCTTAAAACCTGTTCTTATGGATGCACATTTGTTTAGACTGTCCTGTTCTGCCATATTGGTTTGTTGATACAACCTTAATCCCTCCTCTCCTCCCTCCTCAACAATCTTTTGTTATGTTTTGTTAAAAAGTTGTTTGTTAAAAAGTTATGTGCAAACTAAAAATATAATTATCACAGTTGGGGAAGCAAGATGAAATGAAAAGTATAGACACGTAGCGATGGTGATATTAGAATTGTAATAAGAAAACAGAGTGAAAGAACACAAGGTAATAACAACGTGAAACAGACATATAAACTTGCCGATCGTGGCATTTTACTGAAGGCTCCCTCCTCTCAAGTCTTCTTTTTCTCTTGACTCTCTGACTTAACCTTAATGCCGCCAACAATTACGGCCTGAACCCGTGCACAGGTCTACATTTTGCCTCCGTGATGTCTGTCACCTGCGACCAGTTAATTCCTTGAGGAATAAGCCCCTGAGGCAGAAACACATGATAGAGGCAAGCAAACACACCAGGCTCAAGACGATTACTGTCATGCACCATAAAGACAAGTACATTTACTGTTTACACACACACACACACACACACACACACACACACAAACACACATCTTTTGCTACTTTGGACATTTAGGCATGGGGCGTGGAGTCTAGAGCGCTGTTGTCATGGAAATGCGATCAGCATGCCAGCTCAAATCCACTAAGCATCTATTTGTTTTGTCTTCTGCTTCCTGCTGTGCTTCCAGACTGAAAAGGCGAACAAGTGGATACAATGTGATTCAGCTGCATTCACTGCCTGGCTGATTTTTTCCAGACTAAGTTCCTGTCAGAGTTTTTTCAGATTGGATGTGTGAATGGGAGTGAATGCAGGCACTTTGTGTGTGTGTGTGTGTGTGTGTGTGTGTGTGTGTGTGTGTGTGTGT
>CALSBV010010309.1:5556313-5616578 GCA_943590825.1 Bovichtus diacanthus
GTGTGTGTGTGTGTGTGTGTGTGTGTGTGTGTGTGTGTGTGTGTGTGCTAGCCCTCTCCCCCGTTACTATTTTTAGACCACTCTGATTGCAGAGTGAAGTTATACCTGATGGAAGTGTTTAGCTCATTTAGCCTTTTTTAGCCATCATAGCCTGCTGTAAAAAACGCATAAAAAAAAAATCAGATGGCTGTGACAGATTTTGTGTGTTGGTGTATAGCTCAGTGGTAGAGCATTTGACTGGAGATTAAGAGGTCCCCAGTTCAAATTCAGATGCCCCCTGCTTTCCTATTAAAGGCTCTCTCTCTCTGTGTCAAAAGGTACCTGCAGGCCGTGCTTGGTGGACATTGTCCCTGTAAAAAACGAGGAAGGCATCGTCATCATGTTCATTCTCGACTTCCAGGAGCTGATTGATCCTTCTCTCAAGAAGTCAGGCCTCAGGAACAGATTCGCCCAAGGATTGGTTTACTGTAAAAACCTTTCACATTTGTCTTATACCTGGCATGCATGATATACTTTGGGAGATAAAATCAGTGTAACTTTGTTCCTGAAATAAACTGATACATGTGGTTTTTGCTACTGTAAATATGAATTACTCTACGTACGATCATATTTTGCGCCAGTGATTCACATTAATAGATATGTGTCACGTCATAGCGATCAGTGTTGATTTTTTTATTGGTATTAGTTTCCAGTCATGGACATAGTATAAATGACGAAGCTGACGAACGTTCTCTGGTAGCATTTTACAGTTACAGTTCTATGTATACAGAATATTCTGGGTAATACAAACTAATCACATATGGACATGATTTGTAGTAGATAAAAGAGTTTTGAGTTTAACACAGACTTTCCCCCTCAGGTCAGAATCGCAGATTGAAGATGAGGCTGCCGGTGCTACGGTCCACGCAACGACCTTCTCTTTCCAAAGACCAGTTTGAAGGTGTGGTAGTGGACTACCTGCAGGTGAGGTGGTGTACACCAACTCAAAACACACACAAGAGATAATGCAATGCTCTAGTACGTAGTGACATTTGAGAGTAGCTCAAATCTACACATATAATAATACTACATATCTAATATGCATCACAGTGGCTGAATCTTTGAATTTACTGACAAAAGATTAGGCTTGCTTGAAGAGCACAAAACAAAAAGCATTATGCTCTCAAATTATTTTAGATAACAAATTATTTTGGTGCACAGATTTTCACAGATGAAATTCCAACCATTGTGGTGTTTCACATGTTGGCTGCCTCAAATAGCAGTAAGATTTGTTTGAAATTCGAGGACTGATTTCTCAGCCCAAAGGACAGCAACGGAAAGAATGAGAGGGAAAAATCCATTGTTGAGTTCATCCTTCTTGTCTTAGAGTCTCCCCGTACTTCAGTTTAGATGAATCACTTCTAGTGAAAAACTATTTCCTGACAGTATTTAACCTGACACCAGAACTGTATTGAATCAAGTCAGGCAAATGTATATGTTTGGACTCCTTGGCAGGGATGAAACATTTATTTTATGTTGCAGGTCTACTGCTGTATTGTAAGCTATGAGTTTGATTTGCAAAAGAAATTGTGAAAAAAGAAATAATGTTTTTGTACACCTAAGTAGGGAAAGGATGACATAGGATTGCGATAAAAATCACTCACAATAAGTTTATTGTGGTGAACTTATCTTCACATGAGTGACTTGAAAAAGCTGTCCAGCTAACTGTCATGGTAGAGAAGTGAAAAATAGAGCATGATTTTTTTAAATTAAATATAATTGATAATTGTGACATGAAATGTTCATATTGTCCCATACCTACACTTAAGACATGGCCTCCTGCTCTCTGTCCTTGACAGCCAAACAGCGAGGAAGTCTCCCTCAAAGAGTTTCGGATCCCGTCGAAGGAGATCTGCATGCAGTCTGAGACAGAAGCCCTGATAGAACAGGACCTGGATCCTCCCTCCCCTGCAGCCCAGTCTTCCACCAAGCAACGCTCCCTGCTGACAGACCGCTTGGACCCCAGCAACGCCTTCCCCAGGGGGGCGTTACCTCTGAGCTGTTCTCGGGAAAGTGTCTACAGCCTCCGACGTGCCTCATCACTGGACGACATTGATGGCATGAGGGCAGAATGGAGCAGTCGACCTGGTGACTCTCGACCAAACAGCAGTGAGTGTCTGGCTGGGACACTGCCAGTGTTTCACAGAGAATTACTAGTAGTATTATTACAGCAAGACTTTCATCATATTAGTCAGGTTTTATGTATATTAACATTTTATTTTATACCATTAAACATCTGACAATAATATAACACTGTATCATTCTGAATCCGATCACAGCAACATTATCCACATATTTCTGTTATGGTTACTTTGGTTGCAAATTTTGGTAAAATTAAACTTACTCAGTTTGACATGAGCACTGCAAAACCTGATTTACGATATGAGATATTGTTGTTATATGAATACATGATAAGACAGCTATTAATAATACTGATTTATTGCCAGTCAAAGCCTGTCGTTTGGAATATTACTTTAATTTCATATTACAGATACCACACGTATTTTAACAGAAATAAAACAGTGAAGAGTAAACAGTTGTTTAATTACTGTTACTCAAACAACAAGTACATTACGTTAGGTTAAATCATATAAGACTTGTAATCTTGAAAAGAACATAATCCACAAAATATCTTTCAATTGAACGTTTGTTTACTTTGTCTGAATACACATTGGGTCTTCTCTATGTTGTTCAAAATAAACAAGGAGCAACATGCTTTGAGACGGAAAGCAAAAGGGGAAATTAAACAGAAAATTATACACACACATCACCTTTAAAAATGGTTGTGTTTTGGTTCATCAAGGTTTTGCATGCAAACAAATATCTGGCCAAAACTAATGATTTTCACCAGGAGATTTGCCAGAAAAGGCAGAAAAGGGGTTTCCTTCACCAAGTTCATTATATTCTATTTAAGTACACCTCAGAATACATTATTATTATTATTATTATTATTATTATCATACAGCACTTATCAAGGGTAAAGGAAACAATAAGATGATTGAAAATTGGTTCATATTATAGTTTTTTGTATTCAGTTTAACTCATGCCAGGTCTAAGAAGCATGGCTATTATTTATATAATAAATGCAATTTAATAGAGCTTGTACAGAACGGTGGCCAAAATGCTGACTGAAACTATGTTTGAGTTGCCATATTATATTTTTGCCATTTGGACAGCGACAGTAAAGTGACGACAGGAACAGAGTGATGTAATAATAATAAGTTGTCTTGATTTTAAACCATGGTGTAATATTTGTTACAATACTAAAGATTGGTCAAATAAAACATCAGATAGAAAGAATCTTGACTATTCTGTCAGACATAAAAAAAAACAGAAATAGAGAGAGAGAGATCAAAGACAACAGATCTCCAACATCCATAACGCAGTGAGCATTGCTCCAAGCACGTGCAGCCGCCTGATGGTTGTTCCAGCAGAGACACAATCAATCCCTCTGTCACTGTGATTGTCACTGTGTGTCTGACTATGTGGGTTTGTGGTCCATTTGTGGTAAAATTGCACATTACTGCACAAATATCATGCTCTTCTTTTTGTTATTTTGTGAAGTATCTTTTGTGCATGTTCCAATCTTACTCTCACTCTGTCCACACCTGGACACTTTGGATTTAGAAGTACCTCATAGCGAATTTGAGAAATCATATTATCATTCAAATAAAACCAAATTAGTTTTTATTCTGTTCTTGTTTCTTTTATTTTCACATCTCGTCACCTTTCATATCTTCCTTGATCTGTTTTTAAGTCTTAATTGCTGATGTTGCTGCTCTCTACGTCAGATCTGAAGCCCAGCACTCTGAACTCCACGTCGGACTCAGACCTGATGCGACATCGGACCATCGGCCGCATTCCTCAGGTTACTCTCAGCTTTGGCTCGGACCGGATGAGACCTCCTTCTCCCACTGAAATTGAAATCATTGCACCCAGCAAGATTAAAGACCGAACCCAAAACGTCACAGAGAAAGTCACTCACGTCACCCAGGTAAGACGAGTCATTAAACATCTCAATTAAAAAAGAAGAGATGATAAATACCATATTTGTTTTTACACCTTGTTCTTGTTCAATCGTTCTGCGGTTGAAGCTACTGGTGTCCTTAATTTGTCATTCCTTATTGCTGGTTGCTCGCACTTATTTATTACTTTGAAATATAAGATTGTTCTACATGTCATTTGAAGTACTAATTTTGTCCAATTGAAAATTAATATAATTATTTTACTTATTTCTCTATGGGTGGCTACACCCTTAGAGCTGCGATCATTGCTTGCTATCTTATTTTCAAAATGTAAGAGCTGAAAGACTGGATGGCTGTAAACAAAAAGAAACAATGTTCTTTTCATCGTTTTGTCTAATGAAAATGAAATAATCGATGTGCCTGCGGCCACAGAAAAAGTCAACTGATACCTGAATAAGCTTAACATTATATATTTTCCTAAATACAAGAACAAATTGTGCCCATAAGGTGAGATAATCCAATCTCAATCCAGTTTCCCTTATTTTAGGAGTTTTCTAGAAAGGTTTCCATATCATGACGACACAGAATGAGGCAGATTGTTGCTCTGGTTTCAACGTAGATTTTTTTTCCTTGTTTGGATGGATAGCTTTTTTGTATTGTAGGATTAATGTTTTTGAAAACGTGATGTCAAGTTAAGCCTCATATTTAGAGGTTTCTAGCTTTATCTATTAGCTGTTTTTCCTGAAGGTAAAGATTTGTCACTCTACTCCTTGGGAATAGAAATAATATCTATCACATCATGTTACTTCTCCTGTCATCCTGTTTGATAAGTCCAGCGTGTTGGCCATTATTGTAGTTGATCTTCTTGTGCTGTCACATCCTTCATTGTCTGTGCACATAGATAGTTCAGACAAAGATGTCTATAAATGTGTATTGCTGCTGGCTCACTGAAGATGCTAAAAGACATCTGCAGTCGCAGGGTGAAAGTGTGAAAGAATAATCTCACCTAAGGTGTGAGCCACCTGTCACCACACCACGTTGTGTCTGTGCACATTTTGGGCACACTCTTACCTCACACAGAGCCGTTGAGAAAAACCACAATGGAAAAATACTAATTTAAAGTTTTTGTTTTTAAAATTTGACCTAATGGTAAAGAATGGTCCCTATCTGAGGATTGAATTCTGACACAGTGGTCAATTAATTACATAAATTTTAGTATTACATACTCCTCTGCACTTTGCGAACAATTTCTAACACTGAAGCAGACTTCAGAGATTTTCTTTCTTGAAATGTTTACACATTTTATGAGCTTACAGTATCTTATGTTGAAGATTAAATCTGAATCTTCAAAGTAACTCTTTAATAAAGCTGATAAATGTAGGGAAATACCATGCAAACTATTTACCAGAGGTACATTAGTGGAAATAAAAGTAGTCTCAGAAACTGGTAATAATATAAACTGATTTAATTCGGCCACTGTGGGGCTGCATCAGTGCATCACATCAACACAGTTTATCTGAGGGGCTTCCAGTGCAGTCAGTAAACTCTCTTTCCAACCAGCCTGAGCAAAAGAGGCTGTGTTTTTGGCCCAGTTTATCTTTTTGTTTGGCTTTTGGATAGCTTGCCCCTGTTTCAAAGAAATAGGGGGCAGTATTTCACCTCTAAATTGGGTCCAAACAATCACTTGTTTATATTTTAGTTGTATGAGTTTGGCATATTTATTGTATTCTAATGTATGCTTTATATCGTGTATTGCATTTACTCTTCGACCAAACTCTAAAACTCTGCCGTCTTATAATCTTCTCGTGGGGCTGATCCATCTGTGTTTACTGGGGCACTAATGTTAACCGGGGGTTGTAGTCCATGTACCGTTAGTTAGTATGTTTATTGGACTAAAGTGGCAGAAACCAGAAACCACCCGCATATTAGTCTCATCTTCCCGGTGGCGGCGCAGCCAGGAGAGCAGCCCGCCGGGGGAGGAGAGAGGTCGGCAGAGCCGGCACTCGGCAGCCGGAGCCCCAGTCAGCGGCCAAAGAGACTTGAGCTCAGCCAGAAGCAGCCCTGCAGTCACAGCGGGCTGCTGGACCTGTCTAACGGCAGCAACAGGGAGTCTGCAGTTCCCCGGTGCTGTGGCTGAACTCAAGCTATCTGCTAACTGAAGCTACGCTGTTTCCCGGGGATGCCGACAGATATACGCTCAGAGAAACAGCCTCCTAGCAGCTGAGAGGATGAAGCGAGGTGGTGCGGGGGGTTTTCTCCTTTCTGCCACTTTGAATGTAATCCAAAAAACTAACTATAAAACAGACACAGAACATGGCTGTAATATGTACAAGCGGGTCAGGCAGCTGAGGCAGACTGGAGCTACAGTGACTCACTGTCACCTCTAGAGGAACAAGTGGTATTACAAGACTGGACGGAGCAGCTAGCTGTTAGCATGCTAACGTCAGAAGATATCTACACAACACATAGACGTCTTTGACACAACGTCAACACTTTACCTCTAAACATTTGTTGATAATGTTAGTTCATTGTTTTAATGTTTTAAGTTTAAATTCTGGTATATCTTACACATTGAACCTTTAAAAAACATGGCCACAAACTTCAAAGAAACTTTGAAAATTGATGTACAAACAAAGTAATGTTGGTGAAAATCTGGATACAATAGTGTCACCATAACGCCAATCAACCAAAAATGTATTGGTTAAAGATGAATTAATACGTGTAGGCCACACAATCCCCTTTTTTAGTAATGTAATTGCACGAGCCCCCACAACGTTTTCTGTATGTTTTTATATTTGACCAAATTTTCCTATACTTGGTTGCCAAATTCAGAAAGGTTTATCGCCTAAAAGTTATGTTCCCATACAATGAAACTGCATTTTCAATTACCTTTCTAGGGAAATGTATTTTCTCTTGGATTACTTTTGTTTTTGACGTATCCCAAATATGTTTGTAATCATAGTACACAGAAGTCTGCGTACGTAGCAGGTTGAAGTGGATAGAAGGGTCAAATTAACATAAGACACACTGCTGCTCGTGTCCCGTGTGAAACCAAAAGTCAACATTAGTGTAACAAACATACTTATTTTAAGCCAAACCATGATCTTTAACTAAACACAACCAAGAAGTTTTGTTGTGATTTTGTTTTTTTTGTTTTTCTTTCAATTTACAACAATCACGTGTTTAAAACTGCAACCCATTATCTGGGAGAAAATATTGACAGCCGGCTGCACAATGTGGAAGCAACATGGCTTCTTTGGCCCTGGAAAAACTGACGGGACGAACAGAAGGCCTCCTAAAATGCCTGGCAGGAACACTTAACTTGTTATCTCGACTTTGCTGACGTCATGGACAAGTTTCGATAAAGATTGTTCCTCTGTGTGAGCATAGCAGTGTCTTGCTCTTTGATATGTTTTTGTTGGAATGTAGAATACAGAAAGTTAATACAGCTATCTGTCTCTGTTATGTCTCCTGCTGACAGACCACACACAAGATATTTTCTCTTGTTTCCAGTGCAAATCAACTTGTTTCAGTAGCTGTTTTATAACGTAGTGTATAAATGAACTAGTGGCAATGGTTATCTCCCTCAATTTGTGATATTATTTCTTGGTACTAGACATTTAAACGGATTAAATTGCATTAAGAATTATAAATTATCTGGACATTTTTGCAGATATTTTATCTCGTTTGATGGAAAAGCCAATACTATACTTAAAGGATTTTCTTTTGTGTGTGATGAGTGTAATGTCTTTTGGATAGATTCTGTGTAAATCCTGATGCATTAGATTCTGCCTAGTGTGTTAAACACTAACACTTTTTAAAAATGTAAATGTGATTGATCATTACTTTGTGCTACTTATTCACAGCCTGAGGTAATGTTGTATCTATATCTCCGTATAGAAGGTAACGAGGCAGCATAGAGTGCTGTCCTCACTGTTGAGTGTATGAGGATGTATGTGGAGATTGTGTGGGTGTGTGTGGGGATCACAGACTGACTGCGAAGCGTGGAGAGAGGTTCTGGTGAGATATAGTTATGAAAGCGAGTAAAAAGGGCGACGGCTGTGAGGCTATTGAATGGCGCTCGGTGGCTTGCCGCTAATGCCAGTGACCTTGGTCTCTAGAGCTAATGGAAGTGAAGGGCAGCGGGCATGCTCTCTGTTCATCTGTCAAACCTCCAACATCACTTAGAAATCACACTGCAGTCCCCTCCAGCCGTCTTCATGCTGGTGCCAGTTTGAGTTTCTGTCCTGTTAAAGGGAGACACTACAGGTGAAAAGGGTAAAAACTTATAGGGTAGAAACTTCCCCAGTTGATTATTTACATTAAGACAATATTTTTTTGTATTATACATTTTCAGAAATGTTTATTTTAAATATTCAAATGAGGCATTATCTTATTAAATATGTGCTAATTTGCATTTATTTCCAGAACAGAAATCTGAATAAGATTGTTTGTTTCATTTTGTTGACATATTAGATTCAAATGTCTTTACATGGGGAAATTTGGATATCTCTCTTTGTATCACTCCATAAATCAGGAAATACTGTAAACAGCCATAACATTGTTTTGTTTTGCCATGTTTTTAGGAATAAAAAACAGAAATCATGCTATAAATGATATATGAACAAACCCTGTGGGTTTATTCTAACGCCGTCAGAATATATTGTGCTCCTTGAGTGGAGATTTCTGCCTCATAAAACACATTTTGAGAAAATGGCCTTTGAACATATATATTGTAAAATGTTATACATTTTTGCAAGACACTGCAGGTAAACAGGGTAATATTTTAAGTAATAGATATCACCATGAAACTTCCCCAGTTGATAACGTACATTAAGACAATTATTTAAAGTTTTCTGAAATGTTTAAATATGCAAATGAGGCATTATCTAATGATAACTTTTGCTAGATTTAGGAAAAATCTACAGACGCTAAAAGACAAAGTGGACTAAAATAAAAACCTAAATATGTATTTTGGATGTTTTCTTTCCACTTGTCTGAAAGAAGACATGTTATGGAAGAAAAATAGCCCAAATGAAAAAAAGGATGTTTATGGCTGTACTGTCTTGCCTTCACAGCTCGACTCGCATTGGTATCATAGTCGTGGGGTCACAGGCGAATGTGAAGCCCTGAAGGTCAGGTTTTAGGTCACAGTAATCATTACTGCTGTCATGTGGGAACAAACTGTAGCAGTGGTTCATAAGCATACCAAGTTTTCCAAATACTTATCATGTTGTTTACATGTTTCTCAATCTATAAGCATATGTTGCTTTTATCTTTTGTTGTATGCCGTTATACAATAAAATTGTTCATTATCTCGCCTTTATAATTGGATTTCGATTGGCACCTTACAAAAAGGGAAATGAAGGTTGTCATTGATCTTTGGCATATTGATTAGTCTGCATAACATGAAGCACACAGTGTGATTGACTAGACTGTAGCTGGTAAAAGACTGTTAACTGTAGAAAGCAGAAGTGTGTTTATATGGTGCCCCCTGGCTTACAACAGGAGACTGCAGAGGAATTCAGCTTTAAATAACTAGAACTTTATAGGTTTTAAAAGTATAATGTGTGTGAATGTGTGTGTGTGTAACAGGGTTATATTTACAAAGTATTGTGTTCTGCCTATTGACCAAACTCATTATTAAAGAGCAGGCATCAAGAGTTCATTAAAATATATTGAGGGAGTTGCATGACTGTCCTCCAATATACTGTGTTAATTCCCCTAAAAACATTGTTGGCCACATTTTAAATATGAAATATGAGGATATTTAATCAGTTTCTTTTTTGCGATAATACCCGTGATAATTTTGAGTAACTTATAGAACATCACATTACCTAAAAAACGGCACAACATTCATTTTTATACACTATAATACTATGTCAACGTTAAGACAATAATTTGCTGAATCAAAGACGATTATGCAAAATAAATGCACAAATAAATAGACGTGGTTGTAACACGTTGCATCTAAATACAGAAATATTTAAAGAATTATTTCTCTAACCATAAATCAGGCTGCCTTTATCAACAGTGAATAATATAAAGTAGAGTGCTAAAGGAAAGCTTTTAATTTAGCAATTATTGCTTGCTGAGCTGAGGAGGCAGCTGCCATCATTCATAGAGCTACTGGATAATTTTTTTTATCTTTGAAGGAGGATCCCATGGTGAGGGTTGGGCTACGGGAAGGGAGGAGAGAGCAAGAGAGAGGGAGATATACAGATGAATGGATAGGGGTTTCCTCCCCCTCTCTCTCTCTTGCAGTCTCCTGCTGTTTACCCTGCGGTGCGCTTCAGCATGAGCTACAAGCATGAACTGCAGCCTGTGAGTACCTCAGCTTTACTGGGTCTCTCAAGCTCCCTGGTATCCTCCTCAAACTCTCCCTTTCCTTTTTCAGCTCCACTTCCCTGTTTTTTTGTTGTACCTTTTCCTCCTTTTCCCCCTTTCCTGCTTGCCTACTGTACCTCCACAGGTGAGCAGCTTTATCCAGGTTAACCTGATGCCATGTCACCTTGCTATGAAATGGTCTTGTCTTTCTATTTGGACAGTGTTCTCAAATTTTGTGCACAGAATCGTGCAGCTTACTTTGTTTTTATAACAATTTGCTATTGAGATGCTCTTGTTTAGGGTGTACTGAAGGGGTTTTAAGTAAATAAATAGGTGTTGTGTTTATGTTTACAGTGAAAGAAGGCAGAATAAGGAAGACATTTTGATTTTTATCTTTACTTAAGTGGTTGGCAAGTTCCTAATGGTTAGCATTGTGCAAGAAAAAAATTAACTGAAAAGATTTACACTTGCCAGATTTTGCACTTTGCATTATGCCTTTATTCAAAAGTAAGGTTAAAAGTATTATTTTATTTTATTTTAATAGCAGATAAACAACAATCCATTCTGTGGACATTTAGTATTCAAGCTGTACTTTCAACATTTTGAAGCAGCAATTTCATACATTTCACACTGGCTTTTATTATAAATCCTGTTCAATCTTTGACCTTCCCTTGTGCTTCACACCTCAACTGTCAACCTCAATCTATTATGTATGAATATGAATGTATAAACTCATATTTCAAACTCTTGTTATGCTAGTTATAAATTCAGAGAGGAGGCAGAGAGCTGTTGCGTGCGAACTGGTGGTGGCAGTTGTTCTCTGGTTGTCATTATGAAACAGAGCTGTGATCAACATCAATAACAACAATAACATTTCCTGGATGAATGAACTTTTGCCCATGTGTTTACATTCTCATTACTGTGTTGTCTTTTCACATCTGTTCAGCTACTGTGGTCAGTTGCTGACACACAAAGGAGTGCCAGAGGTTGTTGTGTTCAGTGAATGTTGTGAATCTCATATTTCCCCCCCTTACTTTTTTTTGTTTACCAAATATAACCATGAACACATTAAGTAACTTGTTTGTCCTTAAGAGGCTATTTACTTTGACTATGTCTGACTACTGATCATCTAAACTGGGAAAGTGAAAAGAAACAGCATTTTTCTTCGAAGGACTAGAGTCTAAATAGACAATAACATCTTAGACTTTACTTGTGGTTCCTGTGTAAGTTTAGTTTTTGGCCCAACAGCTACTCATACAAGTCATACAAGTCCAGTTTCTTTTGTCATGGTGACTATGGCCATAATTATGCAAACCAAAATGCAAATCAGGATCTCACCACTGGAGGGTTTGGGAGGAGATGGAAGGACAACAATGCACTAAGAGCATTTTTAACAGGCTAGTTAGTTAGTGTACATATGGATGTCATAAATATACAATTTGTTAGAGGAGAGCATTTTCACAGCAGTGATAACTATTAAAGGGACCACTGCGAAGGATTACGGGGGATTTATTGGCAGAAATGGAATATAGTATTCATCGCTATGTTTTCATTAGTGTATAATCACCTGAAACTAAGAATTGTTGTGTTTTTGTTACTTTAGAATGAGCCTTTCATAGATACCACGGAGTCCACCATGTTGCACTGCCATGTTTCTACAGTAGCCCAGCATGGACAAACCAAACACTGGCTCTAGAGAGGGCCTTTCACGTTCCCTGAAGGCGACCGTAGGTTCTTTACACACTTAGAAAGGAAGGTGTGAGCGGAGGGTTATTCAGTTGATTGCAATCTGCAACCTCACCGCAAGATACCACTACATTCTACACACTGCTCCTTTAAATCTGCCATATAGATTCCTGAACTTGCATAATTAACTAAAATCGCTCCTCTGCATGGCTCCCAATCAATGCCGGCACTTAGTCTAGTGCACAATTGATCAGAACACTAGTAGAAGGTCACATGGTCTCAATAAAATGTGGATCACATGGTGGTAACAGAGGCAGGTGAGGCTGCAGTGGGCTCTTTAAAAACAGCAGTTAGTGATTTGACTTAGTAAAGTGCCTGTGGAGAGCGGATAGAGCTACACTGTTAGAGCTGAGTTTGTGGTTTTTGAAGAAGTCTGTGGTTTTTCTGCAAGAAAGTGATGCAGGAGAGGAGTTGGCCACTACACAGCAGGCAGGTAGGGCTGCAGAGGGTTTGGAGGAGCCTCATCCTCTCCTGCTGTGGTCAACACCAGGATGAGAACCAGGACACAGAGGCCCTAATTCTAGTACCGGTCAGTGCGATTTTATTAATCGCTTTACTGAGTCATTCCCTGTTAAATTGGAAATAGAAATGTTTTTTGCTTTAACTTATCATTGTGAAGTAAATGATGATTGCACAATATAATGACTGTAGAATATGACACCATTGGCATTTCGATTGGTTCCATAAAAGACATTACATTTCCATTTCCATATAAGCCTCGCTCAATATGCAATTCTGTCTGCCACAGCATACGATCTCCTTGGGAAATGAAGGCTCCATTTATGGCACAAAGCGATGTAAAACAAAATGCAGTGTGCCCTGTGCAGTGTTGCTGAATCTCTTCCAGTCAAAGTAGCTAGCGCTAGCTCCAAAATATGCTAAAGATTGCCAGATTACATCATACGCTCATTTGCATTTTGCTGTAGGCTGGAGTTATTTCTGTTCTTTTTGCTGCATTTAAATGTGTGCATATTGTGAAACTCACTCAGTGTGTTCAGTTGGTGAGAACCTTTTCGAGGAAGTTGTCACTTACCTCTCAGACATACATTAAAGCCTGATTTGCTTTGACATAAAGTGTCAAACCACAAACAAGCATTATTACATAGTGTGTGCAGCAGCCAGTAATTTATACATACACATTTCCCTGTCGGAATTAACAGCTACTTTATTGTGTGTGAATATTCTAGATTTAATCAGGATTGTTTTTTGACAGACATGTTGCTTTGTTGCGAACAACTTTAGCGTTTGGTTTGGCCATGTCTTTTAGATTGTTTACGTAAAGTCTGTGTGTCTTTGTTCACAAGGCTTTACTTTTTAAATAGGGTATGTAATGTGTTATCTGTACTGCTCTAGACCCATTTCCAATCTAACTTAAGATAAACTACTGCTACAATAAATCAACAGTTTCTACTTCCTACAGCCCCAAATCATTTTGCTGGAATTCTTTTATTTTGAAGCAGCTGCAACAAATTAGAGTTTGCATTAACACATTATAAAAATACAAGCTGTTGACTGCTACTTTCATTTTAAAGCAGCACTGTCCCTGTAATTCACTATGTCCATTTTTATGACGAGGCCCAGGGTCAAAGGTCAAGGTCACTGTAACCTCACATCTGTCACATATTTGTGAATACAATATTTCAGGAATGCCTGGAGGTAATTCCTTAGATTTGACAATAACTTTCACATGGACTCAAGGATGAACTGATCAGAATGTTGGGGTCAAAGGTAACTGTGTCCTCATGTCCGTCCCATTCTCGTGAACGCAATATCTCAGGAACACATTGAGGGATTTCTTTCAAATTTTGCACAAATGTCCACTTGGACTGTGAATGTGAAGTCAAAGTAAGCCAATAACATTGTTTCAGAAATGATAGCTGTTTTAGAGAGGGTTGGCTGTTTTGTGAAGAAGATTAAATATTAAAATTGAGACAACATACTTTTGCCAAACTTTGGAATGTGCGTAAGACAGTGGTTACCCTTCTTAGCCGCCCCGGGCCCTGATTGACATTTATGTCTGTGTAAGTAACTTGTTTACAGCTCAGTCCCTATGAAGTACATTTATCACACTTTGAATCCTACTGTGCTACCTCCATTATTAATAACATCCTCACCATCCTGTCCATCTCTCCGCAGGTGTTGTCTCTCGGTGCTGACGTGCTGCCAGAGTACAAGCTCCAGGCCCCACGCATCCACAAATGGACGATCCTTCACTACAGCCCCTTCAAAGCGGTATGGGACTGGGTCATCCTGCTGCTGGTCATCTACACCGCCATCTTCACACCATACTCGGCCGCCTTCCTTCTCAACGAGGTGGAGGAAGAGCGGAGGAGAACCTGCGGCTACACCTGCGACCCGCTCAACGTGGTGGACCTGGTGGTGGATGTCATGTTCATCGTGGACATCCTCATCAACTTCAGGACCACCTACGTCAACCACAACGATGAGGTGGTCAGCCACCCGGGACGCATCGCGCAGCACTACTTCAAGGGCTGGTTCCTCATCGACATTGTGGCCGCTATTCCCTTCGATCTGCTCATATTCCGCTCCGGGTCTGAGGAGGTGAGAAAAAAGGGGAGACAGTGGCCTCGCACATCAACATATACATTTTACTTCTCCCAATGAAGTAAAGGAGTCTAGTGGCTTTGAAGAGAGCATAAATAACAGAAACGGAAAGTGCTGTCTGACGGCAAGGTAAAGCGGTGAAAATATTCTAAATACAGCGTACACCCGTGTGAAACCAGTAGTCACATTGAATTGTTTTGATTTAGAAAATACGTTTCCCTCAAAACATATTTGAAAATGCAGTTAAGTTTTATAAGAAGTCAATTCTGTAGGCGACAGGGTTGTTCTCCCTGCGTTTTCTGTCCCTATCTCCACTGTCCCTATCAAATAATGGCACAAATAACAATGTGTTCAATTTTATGGCACAGTACAATTACTGTGCAATAGTCGATAATAAGGATAGAAAACCCAATCAGTATGTTGCAGCTTTTCAGAAAGACCAATAAAATTAACTTTCTATAGAAAATGTTTTTTTTTTAAGTTGCTAGTGAAACAGAGGCTATCGAAGTTAAAGATAATTGTTTTGGCATTTTCGCTTTTATTTGACAGAACTGTAGAAATGGGGGAAAGAGAGAGTGTGTCTTAGACTGTACGTCCAAGATTTTGTTTTTGAGATTGTAAAATGAGGCGTGGGAGATTGAATATCAGGTTATCATACTGTATCTTTTTATGATAGGTTTTTGCTTTATTTAGACCAATAATTTGATCTGTGCTTTTATATTTTGTATATCAATTGTTTGCATGCTCCAACCTTCCGGTTAAGTCTCAATACACTTTATATCTGCAGCAAAAAAAGTCAGTTTAAATCTGTGATTATTGGTTTGAGCATATTTCACGCTGGCACAAAAGCTTGCTGATATTATTATATTATTAACATGAAGTCCACTCTCTCTCCAACAGCCTCAGACAACAACTCTGATTGGATTACTGAAAACAGCCCGACTGCTGAGGTTGGTACGAGTGGCCAGAAAGTTGGACCGTTACTCAGAATATGGAGCTGCGGTTCTTTTCCTCCTCATGTGCACCTTTGCCCTCATCGCTCATTGGCTGGCCTGTATCTGGTATGCCATCGGCAACGTGGAGCGCACAGGTCCTGCCCGCATTGGAGGCATGAAGATCGGCTGGCTGGACAACCTGGCTGAGCAGATTGGTAAACAGTACAATGACAGTGATGCAGCCTCGGGCCCGTCCATCAAGGACAAGTATGTTACAGCTCTGTACTTCACCTTCAGCAGCCTGACCAGTGTGGGATTTGGGAACGTCTCACCCAACACCAACCCAGAGAAGATCTTCTCCATCTGTGTCATGCTCATTGGCTGTGAGTAGAGTGGGAGTGAGTCTGAAATCAGAGCACCCTTTTGAACAAATAAGAATAAAACCTCCTGTTTTAAAGCTGCTATAAGTTAATATGTGTTGGTATGAGCAAGATAGAGACAGAATCAGTGTGAAAACCTTTGTCACCAAAGTTTTGAATCCTGATTGTGATGTGTTTTGTTATCAGGTTGGACCAGCCAATGATGGCAATATTTTATATTTTTTGACATTTTTATGCTATAGAATACAAACCTTATGTGTTATTCCTAGACTTATATGTTTTATGGTGGAAAAAAATGTGAAACTAAAACTTTCAATTGAAATACAGAAAAAACTAGAAGGGCACACAGAGAGTGCAGCCATCCGCCAAGGCTGTTTCCATAAGTAAAAATAATGTGTGTATCCGTCCCATGATTTGGATCAGCCCTAATATATTATGGGTTCTTCCTTGACCCATGCTCCACCATACCACCAAATTTGATCAAAATTGGGTATCATCAATTCCTCCAACATTAAGTATTTCTGTCATCTGTCCCATGCAGCTCTGATGTACGCCAGTATCTTTGGTAACGTGTCGGCCATCATTCAGAGACTGTACTCAGGCACTGCCCGGTACCACACTCAGATGCTGCGGGTCAAAGAGTTCATCCGTTTCCACCAGATCCCAGGAGGCCTGAGACAGAGGCTGGAGGAGTACTTCCAACACGCCTGGTCCTACACCAACGGCATTGACATGAATGCTGTAAGTCATTTAATACTGTAATCATTTAATTCATACACACACAGTATCAGGTAGAACTACTTTTTTGGTTGGGTGTTTGGACAGTTTAGAAAGATGGAGTTGTTGCTTTATACTTTTACATGAAAACTTTCATTTGCAAATTAGTTTTTTTGGTTCTCAAGCTGCAATTGTGCAGCACGGGGTATAGCTCAGTGGTAGAGCATTTGACTGCACATCATTGAGGTCTGTAGTTCAAATCTGGATGCACCCTATGCAACCCAAATGAACTTTTTGTCTACATAATCCCATACCACAACTGCTACACTGGCCACCCAGCTGGAACTAATATTGTAAAGAGCTGACAATGCATGTTTAGTTTCTGCATACAATTCTTTATATATGGTCTCAATTGAACCTCTAGGCATGTAAAGTGCAGACATCTACTTATTTGTGCATTCATCGCAAACAACAATAATGTAAAATATGTAATTGAAAGAAAATGACTGAAAAATTGAGGCACTCAAAATAATATTAAAAATAAACAGCCTATAGCATATACCAGCATGTGTTAGCACACTTGGTTTCTTGGTTTTTATATGTCCAGTTGTTGTTTGCAGCATTACCTTTGATATTCTGTGTTTGACCTGCATGTGTTGTTCACCTTGTTCTGTGCTGCTGCAATGACCCTGTTTTCAAATGAAGATCAGTAGGGGGTATAGCTCAGTGGTAGAGCATTTGACTGCAGATCAAGAGGTCCCCAGTTCAACTCTGGGTGCCCCCTTCACATTTAAACACACTCAAGGGCTTACTCTGATGCTAAAGCTTTTTGGAGACTGCGTTTTTAGTGATGATGTGCGTCATATCACTGGTTTCGACAGCTGCTAACAGCACTGGAGCATGACACAGCCAGAGAAAAACATTAGTGCCTGCCAATTCAATGTGAGAATAGATAATCACTTGGAGCCACTGTCCTTTGTGCCTCCCCTGAATCAATCTGCTCTCCTTCTCTCACCCCACAGTTTCTTTATTATGTGCCTTTTAGATCTGTTTTGCATTTTCCATTTTTTGATTACATGGTTTTAAAGATGCAGGACAAATATATGCAGGGGAAAAATTTAAATATCATGGAGAAATTCATCCAATGTCCTCTGTTGCCCTGCAGGTTTTAAAGGGTTTCCCTGAGTGTCTGCAGGCTGACATCTGCCTACATTTGAACCGCAGCTTGCTGCAGAACTGCAAAGCTTTTCGAGGTGCCAACAAAGGCTGCCTGCGAGCTCTGGCCATGCGATTCAAGACCACCCACGCTCCACCGGGGGACACTCTGGTCCACAGTGGGGACATTCTCACCGCCGTCTACTTCCTCTCCAGAGGCTCTATAGAGATCCTCAGGGACAATGTGGTGGTGGCTATACTAGGTAAGCTGCAAGCCACAGTGGAGGTTATGCTTACTTTGTCCTTTTTTCCAGGAAGGTTATTATTATTTACATTGGTCTCTCATTTAAATAATCAATAAATCATTTCACTCCTAAAATATCAATGCTCACTACAAATAACCAACCTATAAGATAAAATGTTGAAATTACAACTAAACTAAACAACTAAAACCTAAATTATGATAGATTTTTTTTTTGTATCTTTGTCCATCTTTTCATCTCTTTACCAAAACCACAGCTACAATTGACACTGCCCTTTACGCCACACAACACATACGTACACTGTGTGTGTCCTCTGTGTGTTGTGTTGCCAGAGGTGTTTGGGCACAGCTCCACTTCCATTCCACAGTGGCATTGATCATCAATAGGCCCAGCACTCAGATCCAGGCTGCCTAGGTCATTTCTTTTCCAGCTATGTTTGAGGGGATCATTCATTTGTTTTGAGCAACAGTGCTGTTGAGGATCAGTGTCACTGTAGTGCTGGGGGTTGCCAAACAATGCCCTATGGGGATTTTTTTTAAATAGAATATGCCGTGATCATATTTGTTATAAATTGCACGGTGTGTTTATTGCACATCCCAGTTTGAATACTAGCTCTTAATCTGTTTTAACCTCTTGGCACAAAAAAATATGTTTTACCATTTCTGCTTCTTCTGTTTATTACATCTTAATATTAGTCTCACATATTTACATCTTACATTTACATTTAAATCGTAATATTTTAAGTGTGCGCTTGAACAGAAACCAATATTTGACAATTTCTGCCTGTTTTAATTTTACTTATTTACAGATTTACAAGTAACATCATCATAATTGGGCACACAAATAAAGAGGAAGAAAAAGTGGGCACATAGGCGATGCACTGTATTAGAGTTTAAAAGTATAGAATTGATTTAAAATAGATTTAAGAGCAGCCGATAGAGAAATGCTTTCTGTAATATGTGGTAATGAATTACAGTAATGTCAAACGTTAAACTGTGTTTAACGCTAGTAGTGTTGCGTACTGCGTTATTTTGATAGAACATTTTATTTCTATGGCACACTTTTTTTCTTGCTGTGCAACTGGTGGAAAAGTTAGCATTTACTATTTATTGTTTGGCCTGTGATATATTTAAAAAGGTTTGGCCACCCCTGCTCTAGTGCTTTGTTTTTCATTTGTTTTGGATCAGATTATTCTATCAAAACGTTATTGATGAATTATTGAATTATTTCACTAATACTAGCAGTGGCTTGCTCACTTGGTCAAACATCTATTGATTAACTGTTACTATTTCCCCATGCTCTTCTTTCCTTTGCTGTGGTTTCTGTAGGGAAGAACGACATCTTTGGTGAACCCATCAGTCTGTATGGGAGGCCAGGTAAATCCAGTGCTGACGTCAGGGCTTTGACCTACTGCGACCTTCACAAGATCCTGAGAGAGGACCTGCTGGAAGTGCTGGACATGTATCCCGACTTCTCTGACAAATTCTGGAACAACTTGGAAATCACCTTCAACCTGAGAGATGTGAGTGCCAGAAGAGGGCGATGTTACACATAGAAACACCATCCCATAGTGATCCCAGCCCTTTTGCATAATCTGTGTTTTGTTTTTGCGTCAAGGCCTAAAAAAAAACCTGTTTTAACCAGTTTCATCACTTCATGAATTAAGGAATCAAGACAACTTAAATAGGTACGCTTCGGAGTTTTTCATTATGAACAAACATGGTGCGCCTACATTTAATAGTTCACACTCACAGATCGATGACAAAATGAATTTCCTGCCTAATGAAACATTTGCCTTTTTAAGAATGCCTTGAAATATGCATTTTTAGTATCTGCTTGCAATCTTTTTTTATCCTCTTCTACTGGCATATCTCCACCTTTAGGGCACTTAACTCCCTCTATGCACAGCACTGTCAGGAAAAAACATTTCTCTATAGCAGCACAAGTGGTCACAAAAATCAAAAATATACCATCACTTGGTTGCAACTGCTTCGACTATCTCTTCCTAGTTTTATGTTGTATCTTTGTCTTTATTTTCTAAGAAATTTTGCATACTATACAAATTAGAAAATGACTTTTGGGGATGCATCTGCCACATCTGGGTCTATAGTTGGTGTGTTTTTCTTGTTCTTGTGGATCTCTGGTTGCTTCAATGTAGATTTTGATTTCTGTCTTTACTCACCATTATACCAACTTCTACAGGTAGGAATTCTTCATAGAAAGGGCACAGGTCCCAAATTGGCAATAAACATCATAAATCTATCAAACATAATGATGTAAGAAAGTCCAATAATGTATACGTATGTACTTTATGTATCAGATCCAGTGTGTGTTTTTGAATTACTGAAGCTGATATGTCTCAGGCAGATCGAATACACCAGCCAACCCCGGGCAGGGACTCTGATTGTGGCTACCGCCGGACAAGGCATCGGAGAAGCTCTCTGCGTCGTCGCAACCGACCTGGTGAGTCTGGCTTAACACATTTCCACATGATTCTGTTTTTTCTCATCTCCAGTCTTGCACGTTTGGAAAATGCTTTTAAATCAAATCAAAACATACAATCAAAGTTAATATAAGCAGCTGGTAAAATAAACAAAGTGACAATATACATTGATTGATGAAGGTATAAAGGCATTTTGTAAACTTTATTTTTTGCAATTGCATTTGTAATAACAATTAAGATGTGCTGATAAAGGCTTTGAGAGTCTGGACATTTATGACACTTACCTTAAATGTGCTTGAAAGTTGAAAAACTGTGCAAACCCTGAATCTCCATATTGTTTTATCCTGGTTGTCCTGTGACCCTGTCTGTACAGACGGCATGGACCGTGAAGACTCCTACCCCGATCAGTCCTGCACAATGGCAAACCATCACCAAGGCACGATAGCAGGATCCCATTGGGAAGACCTCTGCAGCAGCGCTAGCAATTGTTCGCAGTCTAGTGATGAGGATATGAAGCCTGTGGGACACAGAATGGGCGAGCTGTACCCCACCGGGGGTGACACCAGAGACTACCCCCCAGCTGTGGTCAACGTCCTGCCTCACAGTGGACCCTCAGCTGGGATGGGACCGCCTGTAGACCTCGGAGGACCGCCATACTCGGGTAAAGACTTCCTACAATCCCTTTCCAGTCATGTCTGGACAGAGCATTAAAACATTTTAAAGGCGTACCAAATACTTTTTGAAATCTCAATTGTCTACAATACCATCGCAATAGTCCCAACATATAATATTATAATCCAAACTCTAGTCTCAATCTTTTTTTCGTTCTCTGTGTGCAAGTCCTCCCTTGCTGCTCTATACATCCCGCACCAGAGAAGAAGACAAACAAAGGACAGTTCTTTAAAGGGCAGCTCAACCTTTGCCAGCCAATGACAGATAGAGGAACTTTTGGAAGAAGCCCTCACAAATTGAAAAATCTCTTTGAGTCATAGTGATGTGTAAGGTCTGATTTATGGGTTTTAGTTAACTCATCAACCTTTAGTGCCAGACAAGTCCAAAAAGTTTAAATCAACGTTATAAACTGTAATGTAAATGAAAAGACTTTAAACTAAACTGAAAATTCATTTTATGTAATCTTAAAAAAATGAAGGTAGAAAATGTTTTTTAAAAGTTTATATTGTTTTGCAAAGCATACCAAAGTAAATACTTTGTGCATTTCCACATGTGAAATTTTGAAGTTGCTGCAACTATAAGTTAAGTAATATAATAATAATTAAATATAAATAGGACTTAGACTTACAGTGTGTTTTTATACAGATACTAGTAAAAATAGAACTGAAACCAAAAGAAAAGTAAAAGTGAAAGAAAAAATGTAAAAGTGAAAGAAAAAAACATAAAAGTGAAAGAAAAAACAAATGGGTAAAACTAAAGTTAAAAATAATAATATATCAAATGATGCCAGCTCTAAAACTAGTAAACCGGGCACAAAATGGTAAATTATATGAAAAAATTCAAATTAAAATCCCAAACTTGAGTACATACTGACTGTTCCCGTAGGCAGTCTTTATTGCCCACATATTCCATGATTTTCTTGAATAACAGTCAATACAGTACTTTAGAAATGAAAGGAGGATTCTCTTTCTTCTGCACAGCTGCTGCACCCATCAGCATGTCAGGGATGTACAGCTACTGGCCAGAACGCAAAGCCAGCCAGTTGTCAGAGAGTCAGAGACGAGCATCCTCAGCCAGGGCCAGTTTCCACCGTCCACTCTGCGCTGAGGATCGGCCCAGCGAGCTGGAGGCCAGACTGGAGCTGCTGCAGTCCCAGTTAAACAGGTGAGTTGGTTTTATGTGTACTTCTTTTAGAGTCAAAATAAAGAGGGGGCACCCGGATTTGAACCGGGGACCTCTTGATCTGCAGTCAAATGCTCTACCACTGAGCTATACCCCCTGATGATAACACTGTGATTGTGTGTTAGTTTCGTTATTGTTATTCAAGGTCTATGTTTGCTTTTACGTCACGTTTAAGCTTCTGGAAGCTCCTCCCTTCCTCTCCTGCTGTGTTTGCATATCAGTTCCCAGCTGGTTGTGTGCATGGTGTTAATGTGAGTTGCATATGTATAAGAGAAAGGGTGGAGAGAAGGGAGGTGGGAATAACAAATAAAGGGGTCAAAGGTGAGATCCAAAAAGAGAGTAGAAACATTTTCTGCAAAGTCAGTGCTTCCTTTCACATGCCGTCCCCATATATGATGCAGAGAGAGAAATACTGTAAAGAGAGTAAGAGAGAAACCTAGTTGACATTTATTTTTTAAATGAGATGAGAGGACTCGAAACAACATCAAAATAACTTTGGGTGTTTTTCTGATGATGAAAATAAATTCCTGCTCTCTTTCTTCATTCCTCTAAGGCTGGAGACCCGTATGACCGCAGACATCAATGTGATCCTGCAGCTCCTGCAGAGGCAGATGGCCCCCGTACCTCCGGCCTACAGCGTTATGTCTCCCAGCCCTCACCCGCCTCACCCGCCTCACCCCACCACCCTGTACAGCACAGGATCACCCACAATCCACACTGTCCCTCCGATCCAGCCTGTACAGATCGACAGCACTGCCTCTCTCCTACAGGTGTTGTGTTCAGTTTGCATACTTCACTTATTGTAACAGGTCTGTAGGTATCCATTTTTGGATCCTAATGGGACTAATTACATCAAACTATTTTTATTTAATAAAAAAATGTATATATTTTCCTATTTAATTGTCCCTTTTATTTATTAATACATTTTTATAACATTTTTAAATGTATGTATTTATTTATGTATTATTTTTCCCCTTATTTATTTTCCCAAACTTATTTATTTATGTTTTATTTTCTTTATGCATTTTTTCTTCTTTATGCAAATGAGTAGGCCTCCCAAACTGGGGGCGTTCCCTTAAGGGTGGCCCGGAGTTATAAAAGGGGGGGCTCGGCAAAGCTAAATCTAAATGATGCATGGGTCTTCTCTGGCCTGGGGGGGCTTGGAAATATTTTACAAAACAAAACGGGCCCTGAAGAAAAGGTCTGGAAACCACTGTGATGAGATAACAGGCTGCTTGCTCTAACTACATGTTTATCATGGACACATTAGAGTGACATCAATCTTCTCATCTTACTCTGAGATAATGCAAATGAGCGTATTGTTGAACAATTCCTTTGAACACTGAGGTGGGAGGGGGGGGTCTCCACATCTAACTAATCCTGTCTGAGTTAGGCTGAATTCTTCTCTCTCTTTCCAGAGTCCAGACTCGGACTACAACCACAAATTTAAGGACTCCCTGTCCAGTGGGATCCATCTCACTGTGACCTCTGATGACACGATGTCCATGTCGCCGGAGGCCGACCCACCACATCTGCCCACTGTGGACATCACCCCACCTCAATTTTCAGGGGCTCAAGAGCTTCCTGGACTGCTATGTGTCAGCCAGCGCTTCCCCTCCCTCCCTGAGCACCTGGAGACCTCTAGAGAGATGCAGGAGATCCAGAGGCATGTCTCTGACCCTGTCTTGCCAGGCAGCTAGAACACCAACACCTCACAAAAGCCTGGTCCTTTGGACGGGACAGCCATATGTTCTCCACTGTTACTTCCTTTCCCCTCCCTTCAAACCTCCTCTGTCCTGCTCAGATGCTGCTGTAGGGCGTGGGATGCCTTGCCTTCCACGTCACTGAGGGTTCAGAGTGCCTCCGGTTTCTGACGTAATGACTCTGCGACGCCCTCACAGGCTGCTGTGGTTTTG
Organism: Bovichtus diacanthus; assembly: GCA_943590825.1. Classification (NCBI taxonomy): domain Eukaryota; kingdom Metazoa; phylum Chordata; class Actinopteri; order Perciformes; family Bovichtidae; genus Bovichtus; species Bovichtus diacanthus. The sequence continues at coordinate 5,580,619 of CALSBV010010309.1, forward strand.
TGCTCCAGGCCCCTTCACACCTGAGGTCCTGTGCAATGAACAGATTATTCCTGCCCAGCAGGGTGGGCAATTTGTGAAACATGAGTTGACAGTTAGCACATACAAACATATACATGCGTCATGCAGTCGCATCTCTTCAAGGTTGTCTTGAAGAGATGTGAAATGTCTTTTATGTCTCACATGTGAATAATTATCTGCATTCACTTTGTATAAGAATTGCACATTTAGACTTAGAAATATGTAATCATTTATATGGAATATAATTTATTTTCCTAATATTAGAGATGTAATGGTCAAATTAAGAATGATACAGCTAGTAAATGTAATAAACTATGAGTGTAATAAGTTAGAGACTCACTTTTGTTGTTTTGGTGTATGTTGAAAAAAATATCAAAAGGCATACTGTAGCTGTCTGGCACACTGTGAAGGATGATGGGCTCAAGGAAAGATGTCATTTTCATCTCGTATTTCATGTTCTGACATTTAGACATGTAACAACAGACTTGTTAGATGGGTCATTTGATCATGAGAAAGTATTACAGCCTACACAACCAAGCAGAGCAGAAGAATGTCATAGTTTCTTGAACATTAACACGTAGCTCTTACAGTTTTGTTTTGATCATGACTGCTTTGCTTGGTTTCCCCTATTTATGTGTCTGTATATCTGCTCTGTTGAAGTCAAACAACTATGATTCATGGTCACATGACTTCATGCTGTGTTTATCTGAAAGTGCCAACATTAGAGGACTTCTTGGACTCTAGAAGTCGGTTCTCTGGACCGTGATACTTTAACAGGTAAAGGGAAAAACTGCAGAAGGTTGTTTTATGTCAACTGAGTGACAAGTGAAGTGGATGGTAACTGTAAATCACATACAGACACAGATGTTGCCTCGAAGCATCTTTTGATAAGATGATTTGACAGCTCCAACCACAAGGTGAATGTAATGACTTTTTAAGCATTTATAATTCTGTATGTTTCTTAAAGCACAAATTCCTGTTATTTATCTTTTTTTAGATTAAAGAGTTACACTGAGAGTCCAAAATGGGTTTTTTTTCCAGATTACTCAACAAAGCACTGACATAAAGGCTTCATCACCAAATGTAAAGTCACACAGTGACATCACTGAAATCACTATGTGACAGTACATAAACGTTCTGCAAGTATTCACTGAAACTACGAGTCTGATTCAACTGATGGACTTTCTTGGATGACTGAAAATGTATTTAATAATGTGTATGCAGTTATGAATGACTTAGTAACATTTAAAAGTACAATTTTGAGTTATGTAATGAAAATTTACTTTGTTACTAAATGTTTTTTTAATTTAATAGTTGTTTTGAAGATTGCGATTTCGAAAACCTATACTGGGCACCTGAAATATGATGCATTGTTATACACATTAAATTCACCAACAGCACATATACAGTGCTACAAGAAAGTTTGTCAACTCTTGAGAATTTTCGATATTTCTCCATAAACATGAATAAAATGTGATCAAATCTTCTTTCAAGTCCCAAAACTAGATAAGCAGGACCCAGTAATACTGACTATAGACCAAACAATAATGGTGCGTATGGCAGGAAAGCAAGTAAGCCACGACTCCCCAAGAACAGTGCAGCCCGTCTAAAGTTTGCTAAAGGCCATGTGGATGAACCAGAAGGCTTCTGGAAGAATGTTCTGTGGATGGGTGAGTCCTAAATAGGTTGTTGGTTTATATGAGATGTGTTGTTTGTAGCTGCTTTCTCAAAAGGCAACATACTTTAAGAGTCGTTTTTACTTTTAAAATTGAGTACATTTAGCTGATAATATTTCTGTACTCTTTCACTAATGTAAGCTTTTAGATGCAGTACTTTTACCTGTAATTAAATAAAAGTTGATCATTTAACAAGGCATAAATCCATATAACTTATTTCAACATTTTTGTTCACCTACATGTATGTATGTATTTATTGATTGATACTTATGTCATTTTCCATCCTCCATAACAAAGCCAACAGTGGTAATTCCTAATAAGGACTGGCATGATCTGTAAACAAAATGCAACTTCACAAAACGAAGCAAAACCTCAAGTTTGTTCCTAGGACACGGAGGAATACAATTTATTTGAGCAAATTCAATAATAAACTTTATGAAAAAGCTACGCCATGAACACTTGTCTTACCAACATCTTAAGTTGATATATTTATATGTATGTACACGTGTGCCTTGTAATGGCATGCTACAAGGACATGACCCTTTTTTTAAATTATTGAAAACAACAAAAAGAGGCAGACTCAGTCTGAAAGTTGTTTCACGCTCATCCCATTTCACAACTCACTCTAAACACAAAGAAAACTGCTTTCAAAGCACTATCTTCTAGAAATAAAAGGAGAAGAGATAAAGTAGGGAGGTAAAAGGGCTGATTGACATTGCTCTGGTAGGTTCTGAGTGTTTCTGTACATGGTGCCTCACAACGTCACCAGCCAAACTAAAACACACCGTATGATGACGGACACTTTTGCAGTGACCATACGAATCCCTCTGGTTATTTTACAAATTATAAAAGTTGCATCGGTCACAAGTTTGAGCCTTGATCATTTGGAGGGAGGATACTGTATTTACACTTATTTGAAAACATGGCCATAATATACTGATTTTTGAATTGCCAATAATGTGGTACGAGTCCACAAGGCTACGACATATTCATACGTATTAGGTCATCTTCTGCCACCTGCAGTAGTTTGTATCAACCTTTACAACTCAAACAGATGTAATGCACAACATCTAAACCCTTCATTATAATCTCACCGATGGCTGAAATCACACCAAGAAGTATAAAAATCTTAATTTCATAGACAACTGTTCAAGAGTTCAAATCTTCTGAACACTACCTTGTGAGCAAAAATAAATAAGAGCTTTAACAAGTTTTCATAGAAGAACTGTAGAGTAAAGAAATGGGATATGATGTAAACCAGGTTATTGTGGGGTTGGTGTGTGCGTGTATGAGATACTCCAAACGCGTTCAGAAAGTTCACTCGTGACCCCATCCCCGTCTTGAAATCAGTGGGCCGAGGACTAAAAATTAAGTTCTTGAATCTGAAACAAGAAGGAGCTTCTTGATCTAAGTGTCCGTGGCTTTTAGACACGCAGGATCTCCAGGCAGTTGTTGTAGCAGATGGCGATCCAGTCCGGCTGCGTGGACGCCCACTGCACGTTGTTTATCTCCCCTTCAGCAGTGTAGGCCAGGATGGGATCCTCAATGGCGCGCGGCATCTGCTGGATGTCCCAGATCAGAGCCTGGTGGTCGTCGGCTGAGGAAAGAAGACGCGTATATGGCATTAAAAGAGATGTTTCAGACTGAGGGAGCAGGGACGTGCAGCTGATTACAGATATAAAAAAGCTATATGTAACATTTCTTATTTTTTGTTGTGTACTTGCATTATCCCAAATTTTTTCAATAATTTTCAAACCAGGGGAAATCTGTAATTTTAATTAAGATAACTATCCCCTTTGTGCAAGTGTCAGCATTGTGCTTGTCTGCTGACATAAATTGACTTTTTATCCAGTTTCAAGCCTAATTTTTTACGACACTTTTTTTTTTTTTTTTAAGATCTTGGTCGTCTTTTTAACTATATTTTAACCAGATGAAGGATTTAAGTCATCGGACATCTGGATCTTAAGTTATCAGAGAAACAAGCTGAGCGGACATGAGCAGTAGAGTACACCGCAGAGTAGGTATCAACAGATCCACACTCTTCTCTTCTGGGGTTTTTGGTCAATAGAAATGGCAGTGCAATGACCAAACTTTTTTTATTTTTTATGTTTTGTTGAGTTTTATTAAACATGAGAGCGGCACAGCTGAATGGTGAGCTTATGAAGCGTCTCTGCTGGCATCTGTTTGTTTTCCGTACTATATCGCACAATCTATAGGTGCTTTTACCTGCAGTGCAGATGTGACATGACGAGTGAGGTGCCCAGGCGATGCCGTTGACACAAGCGCGATGGTTGTTCAGCCGAGCCACCGGAGTGCAAGGCACGCGTACATCCAGGATGACCACCTATCACACAGAAATGTTAACGCTACAGACTAACAGAAGTGGAAGAAACGCCCAAATCCAATATGCAGAAAGGCACTTTGCATAAAATAATTAATGTGAAACATGTGGTAAAGTGTCCATTTAAGAATGAATTAAATTCATAGTACAGAAAAGATGGACAGAAACGTGGCTACTGAGAGTCTGAAAGAACCCACAGCAGCAAACTGACCTCCATGCCGTCCATGGCCATTGTGGCCAAGTAGTTGGGGTCCTGCTTGTTCCAGCAGAGGCGGAGCAGCGGGTGGTGCTGGGGGTCTTCGTAGATGATGGTGCTGTGCTCCAGGTGCCGGAGGTCAAACATGCGGACGGATCCATCGGCTCCCACAGAGGCGAACATATCTCTACCGCCGCCTGCACGGCTGAACGCGATGTCATACACCTGCAGAGACGCATAAAGACTTTGATATAAATATTATTTGAGGCTGTGTACACATAGGCAAGAATCATAAACAGGATTATTTTGTGTCAATATTGAGATCACTATTAACAATTAACTATAATTTACATGCATGTATTTACTTTTATTATCTTTTTAACTGGGGACTTTCTTGAACTTTAAAAATAATTTGATAATAATAAAATGGATAAATAAAAAATATAGATATAAAAAATTATAATAGAAATAAATTAGATCAACCATGTTGTAACTTTAGTGCACTTACAAAACCTATTAAATTACAAAACGTAAATATTCTATAAATAAATTAGACCAAATATGTCAAAGTGCACAACCACAACATACTGAAAACTGAAACATTTAGTAAACTAGATTCAACATATTCCAGTCAGTAACGCAGCATAAATGGGCACAGAAGTCCGCTTTAAAGGAAAGGCCGTGCTCTGGATTTATAACAATACAAAACAAGAGCATCATTGAAACGGTATACGCCACAATAATCGTTTTTTCCTCAATTTATCTTGTTTTCATAATCTTAATTGAAAATGAAATTTGATTAATCACCGAGCTCTAACACAGTTTCATTATACAGCACGCACACGCACACGCACACGCACACACACACACACACACACACACACACACACACACACACACACACCTCTTTGTCATGAGCAATCAGCTGGGTCTTCACGTGTCCAGAGACCAGGTTCACTCGTCCTAACACCTGACCCGTCTCCAACCCCCAGATAGTGCAGGTGGTGTCAATGCTGGAAGTGCCTGCAGAATGAACCGACATGTTAAAACTAGACGACTGAAAGAGCAACAAAGTCGATTGACAGCCTCCTTACTCTTCATCATATAGTGGATTTCTCACCCAGCAGATTGGGATCAACTTCATTCCAGTCAAAGGACGTGAGGGGAGCACAGAAGTCTGAGTTCTTGTTGTTGTTCAGCAAACATTCGAGACGTGTTTCTGTGTCGCTGACCTGCGTGATAAACGCAAATGAGTTTGACAGTGAGTGAGCAGACTCCCTTAAACAAAGTACCATGTTCAAGTCAATGGGTTCATCCCAAAACCTCAATTCACGCCTCGTTTCCCTCACTTGCGTCTTAGTTCCGCCCTCGGAAGACGCGGGTGAGCGATGCGAGGACAGAAGAATCCTCATTTTGGAAATGGGATATCCTTGTTCACTCGAGCGTCACTTTTAAACGACGTCCTTTACTTGTGGCGTGTTCCCAGTCTTATCACCGGTCACTGGGCTTAACTCAAAAGAAATCCTTTAGACCCTGTACAATTCTAGTTTTTACACATTTTATTGAAATTAATTCCTCCATCTCTTTTTATTCGTAGATTCAATGCATTTCCAGTCCTGTGTTTGTTTTCATGCCTGAAATGTACATTTTAATAAAAATATGATAAGTGGCTTAATGCATCTGCCATAAGGTTATTAGAGCTGGGTTTTGTTAAGATGCAATTTTTGTATTGGATGTTTTATGCATTTGAAATTGTCGCTACACTCATCTTATTTTAATTAAATGTAAATCACAGAAGAATGACAAATGTGAGTAGAAGATTCATTCAGCATCTGTACTTTATATCCTTTATCATTGAACTGTTTGACAGTCCGTGTCCTCAAGCTCCTAACATGCAACACAAACCACTAATAAGGGCTGTGAAATATGATCAAACCATTACTGAATGTAAGTATATTTCACACACAATGCTGGAGTAAGATCTCTTCATTCAAACAGATTTCGATGTTTTACTAAAATTCAAGCACATTAAACATTTTATGACTTTGATCATCCTTTTACAGTCCAGAGCAGCCGCAGTATACAGACAGCTGTGGAGCGTTTCTACGCGTGTAGCGATAACACTTCTGCATAGGCTGCACTCGTGTTTCCTCGCTTCCCTCTCCTCTGCGCGCATTGAAGGAATTGGAACGTCCCTCAACACGGCGCGTCTCGAACGATTTCCGGGTCGAGTGATCGAGGAGAGAGGACAAGAGTCGAGGACGGACATTGGGATTAACCAACGGTGACCATTTCACAGCTGTAAACAGACTGATGTTACCCCCACAGCACTGACTATTTTGTGTTCAGAGTTGAGAATGATGATAATTAACAGCAAATTCCATGAAAAGGGAAAACCAACAATGTGTTAGTCCGTCTCTCGATACTTTTGGATACTACCCTGCTTGTGGCACACAGCCATCCATTGAGAAAAGGGTTTTGCAGATATAGTTTATTTTTTGAACGCTTAGTAATGTCCTAAAACCAGTGGGAACCACAGCTTTTAGCAAATGTTTTTGAGCGGTCACGGTGAATAGTGGATTTATTGGGAACTATTTCCAGCTGTGGATTAATACATATGTGGTTCTCTAATAAGCAGCATGATGGTGTATGTGGGATTGACTGGAAATAAACTAGTGTGTGTGTTCATGGTAATGAAGGAACATCTCACCCTGTGCAACAGCGTGGCTTATTGATGCGTTTTTAATAGTTTTTGGACAACAATGGAGCTCTATTTTATGTATATTTTGGATTTAGGATATTTGTTTATTTTATATTTCTTGCTTGATACTGCTACTGGTGCAAAACAATTTCCCTTGGATAATTAAAGCTCAATCTTATCTTAATAAGATATCAGGCTATGGCTGCACACACAATACTTGGTATTAGGACCAATTCATTGCCGGTTTTGATCTTTTCATTGCATTTGATAAACATAAAACGCTACTTTCATTTTATTTGATATGGACATCACAGTAGTGTTAACATTTTGACAAACATTTATGCACAAGGGTCAGATGCAATGTGTCTGAAGTGAAACGCCAATTTACAACAGAATAATAATGTAAAAAAGTTAAATAGGAAAAAAAAAGAAAATACAGCCACAATAGTTTTTCTTTAAGTAACGATTTAATACCACTATTAAAAAAACATTGAAATTGTGTTGCATTTTTAATTCAGTTGGTAGACAGTTCCATAAGTTTACTTGTTTTAAACAGAGTACTGATTGTCCAAATAAGGTGTGGTGTTGACTGTACAGGTGTGTTTTGATAAATGCATTAAGTAGAAAAGGAGCATGACCATGTAGGCATTAAACAACTAAGACTTCTCCTATAAGATCAAACATCCTACCCTCCAAATGCGCAGGTAGTCCCCACTAGTGGCCAGCAGGTCTGGGTACACCCCCTTGGTGTCTGGGATCCACATGATCTTGGTTGTGGGGTAAGGATGGTCAAACGTGTTCCTGCAGACGAACTCTGAACTCTCCTCTTCGAGACCCACCAGCTGAACCTGGACACCAGCAAACGCACATTAACTGTTATTATTTCAAGACTAGCTACAAAAAACTGTTTACAGAGCAACGACGGTTAGAAATAGCATCGGCTATGCATAGTGTTACGGAGGGATATCACTATTAAAAACACAAAGGCATGCTTGCAGAATATTAACGCAGGAACTCTTGGTACTTTTGTGTTACTGGGACATAACAGCAAAAACAAACATTGTGATGTTATGCCTTAGGGCTGCGCAGGACAGCTAGCATTAGCATTAGCTCGCTGATGAATGGCCACACTGACTGCGCACCTTGTTGTTGTATTCCTCCACAAAGCTCCCAAGTGCCAACCGAAAGCGTTTGTCTGGGCGGACGCTCCAGTTCATCGCATACACAGTCCATGGCGCTTCGTATTTGTAGATTTCTTTTCTTTTTCCGTGAAGCGACATCCTCTCGAACTGCAGCTGTTGTGCGAGCAGCTAACACGCTAGCGTTAGCTAACTGCGAAATAAGTAGTCGTGCAGCAAACTATCAGCAGTTACTTTAACTTGCAATAACAAGTATCAGCAGGTGTGGTGGTAATGACCATTTAATAACATATATGTTATTTAGGACCAAGATTTCTCACCACTTTACTTAACAAAGAGTGGCATTGCTCGTTACGACTTAGAGCGCTGTCAAGCCCAAAAAAACACATGCGACTACCGGTAATTACCTTCAAAATAAAAGCAGATTATTAAAATAATAGTTTTTACAGTTAATTACAGTAATCTTCTTTTTAACCTCTTGTTTTTTTCTTCGATCCTATTTGTTTTTCTATTTGTTTTATTTTTAGACAAAAAAATGTTTAGGTATATTATATATAATTACTCTGTATTGTTGTCTATAATTTAAACTTTATCCATAATTTAGATTATATCTTCTATGGTCAGCTGTGGTTGCCTGTGTTTGTTTTTGTTTGGGCAGATGGATGTGCTGTGACATGGGTGAGTGTTGTTCAGAAAAACAACACTTGGCAATGGCTGTAATAAATTATATTCCATGACTATGTTAAATACAAAAGGAAAACGTATTATTCTTTTTACTACTACGTTGTAGATAACAGTCCTTGTTCTTGTTGCCTGTTTATTTTTAAAAAAATTTAAATGAGTGAAACCAACAAGGACACAACAATTGCATTTGCAGTGAGCCTAAAAATGTGAATACAATGACGACACCACACACACTTTTACACCAACTTTCTGGGTAAACTTTGGGTAACATTTTGGTAAACATAACATCCATATTAACACCAGAGATGAAACAAGCACTTTGATATTTTACTTAAGTAAAAGTAGCAATGCCACAATGTAAAAATACTCCGGTATCCTGCATTCAAAATGTTACTTTAGTAAAAATACAAAATCATTAGCATCAAAATATACTTACAGTACTGAAAGTAATTCAGTATTTCAGTAAATTATTTTTATTATATTATTGGATTATAATCATTGATGCAGAAATGTGGTCATCACTTTGATGTTGTAGCTGGTAATGGGGAAGATAAAAACTATTTTATATACTGCGGGGTATTTAATCTATAATATTAAATCATAATTGTATAGTTGATTGTATTTTGTATTAATATTCTTAATCTGTAAAGTAAATACAAGTTTTCAAATGTTTTGGGGTAAGAAGTACACTATTTGCCTCTGAGATGTAATGGAGTAGAAATATAAAGTAACAGAAAATGGAGTACCTCAAATGTGTAATTAAGTAAAGTACTTTAATAAAATTATTTAGTTACTTTCCAGCACTGCTTCACACAAAGTGTCTAGTAAGAAGTTTTACTCTAAATGTAACCGAATTCATTATTTTGAGTTTTATTTTGAATGTTTGAATCGGATGTATGACGATGTTATTATGTCCGGCTTGACGAATAGTTGTAGTTACTCATTGTGGCCACTAGAGGGCCGAAATACTCACGATATCAATAATAGACACTGTTCTTTGAAAGTTAGAATTTACTTTTTTCTTTATTATTTTATTTTTCATATTTAATTGCCTCCTGTGATTGAAGCATTACAAATAGATTTGCTGTCTAACGACATTAAGATTGTATGTTTTCTTATTTATGTGTTATAAGTGATTCCCTTTCTCACACTTTTACAAGCAATTTACCATATGTTGTACCTGTACTGTAATATAATATTTTTAATTTAATTTTACTTCAGATTCATTTATTGTATTTATAAGTTAGTTAATAGTGGATTTGCTCTGTATTTGTGAATTATTTCTCAGTTGTATTGAAAGGAACTAGCATCATTGTAGGCCTATAATTAAAATCTATTCTATTCTAAAATACACATTGTTGTAGTTGCGCACTTTGGCCACTGGGGCGTAACACGATTGATCTATTTATTTATAAAGACCCCACCCATCTTCACGTGCTTCTGTAATGAAATTCAACTCGATGTTAAATTCTTTGAATGAATAAAATCCAAATGTGCCGAAGACTTTATATTACTTGAAAATAATCTGAAAAATTAAATGTATGTCCTTTTTTCTATATACTTCTAATTTGTTTAGGTTTGGATTATTTGATTTTATTGGACTTTTATTTTAGTATTATTATTAATAATAATATTAGCATATTATTTTTATTCTTAATACTGTGAACCTTTGTACATCCCTAGATAATATTTTTGCACATTTCTACCTAGGTCTTTCATTTCAAACAGTTATATTGCACATATTTTTAAATAGTATCTTTAAATATTTTATATACAATTTCCTTGTATGTGAAAACCTGCTCAGCAATAAAACAGATTCTGATTCTGATTTGTTTCGTTTTGCTTAATCTATTTCATCTATCTAAAATGAATGTATATACCATGTTTGTATTGTTTGTGTAAATGCTTTAGGTCTCATGTGTTGTCTGTTAAGTCTAGAGGATACACATTTTATAATTGCAATGATAGCCTTACTGAAAATGCACCTTGTGAATAAAAGAAAGAAAGAAAGAAGAAAGAAATAAACCTGCACATAAAAAAGTCAAGGAAGGTAAAACACCAGCATACACCTTTCCGGTAGAAATATTTAAAAATAAAACTTTCCAATTATTCAGCAGCGTACATCCTGCTGCGATACTTTTACTTTGAAAGGTCGGTCTTGTGTCGAGTACTCTACTATTGCTTCAGGCGTAACATCACTACAAGGGCAGTTCAGGCTACTTGAGCTCAACCAGCGATACGTTTATTGTCACAGTAATTCTCCAGGTAATCAAAGCTCCTTATTCAGTTTTGTTTTAATATGACTCCGAGTTGTGTTAAAGAGCAACACACCCACTGCTTTTCGTTCGGGATCAGGTTGACTGCTAGCAACAAGGTGCCATGCTAGTTAGCCACCGTTAGCATGCTAGTGCTAGATTTGCTAACAGCTAATGATAAAGTGAGTGAGTGCTGGGGGATGGGTCGGGTATGATTACGGCGTTTGGGTTAATCCTACATATGTCATTAGATAAAGACACGGTGTTAGTTTTGACTTGAATTCCACTACATTTATAGACGTATCCATTTTTTTAAAAAAAAGCCTGTTAGCAAGCATGCCGCAAACGTTTTGGCTAAAGTTTGTTGGGCTAACGACAGGTTTAAAATTCACCGGATTCAACCCCCATCTAGTATCTATCTCCTTAAGTTTGACCGGACTTTTCCTGTACATTGCCCCATTTATGTCATTAAAATGTCTTTATATTTATGTATTAGTAGCTTTATCCTTTTTTATTCGTAATGCCAAAGTGACAGATCATTCTGTGCAATTACTCTGACATTAATAGTGCTAGTTTACTCTGAGGCTAAACAAACGTTTCACTAATACTGTCACTGGAGGTCCTTCTCTTCATTGTTTTTCTAGTTAGTCTCGGTCCGCAGGGATTGTCTCTCTCTTTGGGGTTTGTCACGTGAGCAGGGACCGACTTTGTTACGGTGATGTGGACCAGTTTAACCTGGGCTCGTGTCTCGGCTCTGCTAAAACAGCAGAAAATGCTGTATTACGCATCTCAAAAGATATTTAAAGACTATTTAAAGTCCAAGGTTATATTTAATCTAGAAAATAATCTGCAGATTAATTAGTCAGTTGCAGCCCTAGTCAACAGATTTCCGAACGGATTTGACTTTTCACTTCTTGTTTTTGGAAGAGTATGTGAGACTTTTCCTGTGTATTGTTCAGTACTTGTGCTGAGCATGTTGCACTTCTGCATTCAACCTTCTCTCTCTTCTTACACCACTCTTATTTACATGTTTTCCTGCCTGTTGCATCAACTCTCTTCACTCTGCTTTTCCACTTTGGTGCAGGTCCCACCATGCGTAGCGCGTATCTCCTCCTGATACCCGCGCTGCTGCTCCTCCTGGCCCTTCCCGTCTCCAGAGGACGCTACAATGATGACTTTGATGATGGCGAGGACCTAGCAGACTTTGATGACAATGACTTCGCTGAGTTTGAGGACATGAACGACGATCCAGCAGCGGAGGCAGAAACTGCCCCTCCGCCTCGGACCTCACCGTCCTCGCAGCCTGAAGAAGATGAAGATGAGGACGAAGCCACTGTGGAGCTGGAGGATGGCATGGATGGTTTTGAGGACTCGGATACACAGGTACACCATGTCTTAGTTTACAGCTTAATTTTTGAGCACATAATAACTTAAAAATATTTTTTTTATGGCATTATATGAATTTACACAGAATCTGTAGCAAAGCTAACTCAACTGCATGTTTCCCTAGGATCAAGACATGTACAGCAAATATGACCAGGAGGAGTTTGAGGGGATTGGAGACATGGACAAGCCAGGCCACTCCATGAAGGACCCCCTTATAATCCACACGGTAAAACGGGTTTATTGCTCAAATCTTCTCTGAAGCAAGTTTCACACTCCCCTGTCTTCTGCTGATTGTGATGGCAGAGGCTCTGAATGTGCACAAGGTGTCTGCTGTGTGCCAAAGATACAGTGTTGTGTGTTGTCATTGTAATGTAAGTGGAAATTAATGTAAACGCTTGTCCTGGACGCTCAACAATGGCAACATTGAAATTGTAGCCTTTGACAACTGATTGCCTTTGGCCTGAATTACCATTCTGTCTGTTACATTGATACTGATTTAAGATAGACCGATATGTGCTTATTGCAGATATGTCGATAACGTCTGTGTTAGATATGGCTGTACCGAATAGTTTGAAGTTTTGTTCACAACGTTGACATTTGAATTCTAAATCAACACTCGAATCCTTTGGAAAAAATGTTTTCATATCTATTCAGGGAGGAACCTGTATTAACGGTGCAGTCTAGCAGCAATAACTATTCAATAAATTACATTTATATAACTACAATACCAAAAACTCTATTTATCCCTTTTTTTTTAAAGGAGGTGACATCATTAAATATGACAACACACTTTCAAAGCTTCATTTAAAAACCCCAATAAAGCTTTGAATGTAAAAAAAAAAAAAAAAAAAAAAAGAAGAAGAAATTCAAGAAATTGCAGTACAAAAATGCTGAACTAGGTTTTAGGTCATTCAGAAACTGCCATCATTACATTGTTTGTCCACCAGAGAGCACTGACATGTCTTATTTTTCAACTGTAAAATGCAAGACCGACAGGTGAAAATATAAATATACACTTAATCACTTAAAAGAAAACGACATAGAGGAACAAAACTAATTAAATCCGGAAAGGTTTGTGCACTGTGAGAGACTATTTGCTCCGCATTTATTCAAAGCCTGTTTAAAATGTCTCTGCTTCAATGAGTTTAAGAGATCCTGGAAGTTTAATAATAGAAGTTTAATCCATTCTATTGCAGCCGCGTATAAAAGAGTATTTTTACCCACTGAACTCTTGAATCTAAGAAAAGATAAAACCTGTTGAGCGGCCTCTTGCGGCACAGTTGTGATTCGTTTCTGAAGCAAGCGATAAAAATGATGACCCTTGCTGTTTCTCTGCAGGTTCCTGCACATCTGCAGAACAGCTGGGAGAGTTACTACATGGAGATCCTGATGGTCACCGGCCTGTTGGCCTACATCATGAACTACATCATTGGCAAGAACAAGAACAGTCGCCTCGCTCAGGCCTGGTTCAACTCGCACAGGGAGCTTCTAGAGAGCAACTTTGCACTAGTGGGTGAGTTCCTCCACCTCCGAGTTGTCTCCAGTATACGACAGTCGTGTATGAAAGCAATGAATGACAATGGTGACAGTCGGGATGAAGCAGAACTTGTGTTAATTGTCAATCGTTTGTTCAGGTGATGATGGCACCAGTAAAGAAGCAGTGAGCACTGGAAAGCTGAATCAGGAAAATGAGCACATCTACAACCTGTGGTGCTCCGGACGTGTGTGCTGTGAAGGCATGCTGATCCAACTCAAGGTATGGGTAATGTGTTTCATGTATAGAAGTGTGTTGGTGTCACTGTATTTAGTTAAACATGCAGTCATGTAATGTTCCTTGTGGTCTATTCCAGTTTCTGAAGAGGCAGGACCTGCTCAACGTCCTGGCCAGGATGATGAGGCCTGCCGGTGACCAAGTGGTGTGTATGAGTCAAATAAGTCTGTGTGGAGCAGTGGTTCCTTTTTAGAAAATATTGGTGCCGGTCCGAGTGTTCTGGAAGATTTCAATGTCCTGGACAAATGGGAGAAATTCCTGTCAAATATTACAAGGCATGTAGATTTAAAACATTTTCCATTCACGGAACGGCCTTTTAGTTACATCTTCAATGTAGCTAAAGCAGACATAACAGACTTCAGATTTTCCCGGTTAAAAAAACGGTTATTAACGGAAACCCTACTGTGGAGTCTGTGAAGTGGAACACACAATATAGAGGCACTGGACTCACAGTCACTGTCATTGTCTCACTGACGCTGTCTGTTTGTTTGTAGCAAATCAAAGTGACTCTTAATGAAGAGGACATGGACACTTTTGTGTTTGCTGTTGGCACCAAGAAAGCAATGGCCAAGCTTCAGAAGGAGATGCAGGACTTGGTAAGTATCCTCCACAACTTGTAAGCATTCACTTTTTTTTAATTTTTTTTTTATACAGTCTGCTACTATTGTTACTACACAAACGGATTGCTTTATTTGTATTCCTTGTTCACCTTGTCACAGTGTTACCCATAGACCTCAATACTTAAACAAACGATGGTCTTGATTGTTGTTCTTTTTCTGTAGAGTGAGTTCTGCGGTGACAAGCCCAAGTCTGGGGCTAAGTATGGGCTCCCAGACTCTCTGTCTATTCTAAGTGAGATGGGCGAAGTCACAGATGGGGTGATGGACAACAAGGTAATGTCTCTTTTATGCTCCTCTCACATACAGAATTGCTACAAAAAGGCACTGCAGAGTCTCTGTATACAACAGGGTTATAACACGGTTTCTTGATTTGTCAGATGACATCTTCCTCTCTTTAAATTCAGTGTCTGGATCTGTTTCTGGTCTTTTTAGATGGTGCATTATATCACCAATCATGCTGACAAGATCGAGTCCATCCATTTCTCGGACCAATTTTCTGGTCCAAAAGTTATGCAAGAGTAAGTATTTATATAATCCTTTTTTCAATCTTTTACATGGCAGTTATTTAGGATTTTAATATTTTCTATGTGTTACTAAAAGTTCTTGTGTCGTTTTTCAGGGAGGGTCAGCCCTTAAAGCTGCCTGACACCAAGAAGTCACTGTTGTTTACATTTAATGGTGAGCATTTAGTATCTCCTATTTTTACTGTACCTCATGACCCCATAACTTGATGTTTAATATACGCTGAATGTTTTTTTTGTGCATGTTTGTAGTGCCTGGCATGGGCAACACCTCTCCCAAAGACATGGACGCTCTGCTCCCTCTGATGAACATGGTGATCTACAGCATCGATAAAGTCAAGAAACTGCGTCTCAACAGAGAGGTGAGCAGGATTTTAGTGCTTTGGTGCCTCATTGTTCATCCAAGTGACAACTCACTTATTTTAAGTATTTGGTGCTTTTAAATAAAAATTTAAAGTGCAGTTACAAGTCTCTTTTTATCCTCCATCTATATTTAGGGCAAACTGAAAGCTGACAGAAACCGTGCCCGTGTGGAGGAGAACTTCCTGAAGCAGACTCACGCTCAGCGTCAGGAGGCGGCCCAGACACGTCGGGAGGAGAAGAAGAGAGCCGAGAAGGAGAGGATCATGAATGAGGAGGATCCTGAGAGACAACGTCGTCTGGAGGTCAGAAATCCACACACAAAGTGACAGTTAAAGGAATAGTTTGACATTATGGGAAGAGAAGATTGATAATGTTATTCTCTGTCTTACTGTTACTAAATGCTGCTTCATTTAGAAACGGTGAACACTCGCATGTCACACAAGCTTAGCATAAAGACTGGACACTGGGGGGAAACGATTACACTGGCTCTGTCCAAATGTAACAAAATCCGCCTCCCAGAACTTCTAAAGTTTAATTAACATGTTATATCTTTATTGTTTTATCTGTACAGTAACCAAAGTGTAAGAACGACACAGCCATTTTACAGGAATTTATGTGCCATGTCGTTTTTACACTTTGGTTTTTGAAGAACAAAAAGCACATCAGTATCAGCATAATCCCCAAAATATTGATTTTTCTATTAACAGGGTTCATACAAAGTCTTGAAAGTTTGGAAAATGCTTTTAACCCTTATGTTTTCATGGTTAGGAAAATTCTTATATTCAGATATACTCCATAATCTGGTGTTTCATTTACATAATCACTCATAAAGGAAAAATGTAAAAAAAAATTCAATTATCAAAATAATGCAATCCTGTTGTCATATTTCTAATAAACAAAGTGACAATATGCATTGATTGCTATAGGCATAAAGCAATTCTATAAACTTTATTTTTAGCAATTGCATTTATTGTAACAATTTGGATGTTATGATAAAGGATTCTGGAAATGTTTAGTTTAGGTAACTTCAAAGTGCTTGAATTTTCCAAAACCTGTATTAAAGGAAAACACAAGTATAGGGTTCTAATTGTAACTATTATTTTTATGTCTTTAAATATTATTTTTCCTATTTTCAGGAAGCAGCCCAGCGACGTGAGCAGAAAAAGATTGAGAAGAAGCAGATGAAGATGAAGCAAATCAAAGTGAAAGCCATGTAAAACCACCGCAGGGATACAAGCACACATGAAAGCAGTGCTTAGCTCAGCTTCTCTCGAGTCACCACAGTCCACAGCTCTGGCTCACAGTCGCTCTAAACAGACATCCTGTGCCTCTGGGTGTGTCCAGCTCTGCTGTCTCTGTCACCACCTGCGCCATTTGGTGTGGCTAAACCCAAATGACTGAGAGTGAACTGTCCATGTCAAGTGAGAGGGACTTTTTCACCATCATATCGCCACGATTCACAATTCTTTTTCTGCCCAATTTTGTTCTTTGAATTAATCCGAGCTCCGTTTGAAAGCTGTGTAGCTCGTCGAGCTTTTTTAAACTTCATCTTCTGGGAAGGAACACACTATTTGGTGGTATATTGAGCCACATTTTAAAAGGAAATTTATTAGCATTAATATAATCTTAGATGAAACTATCAATAAAATTTTAATTTATATCTGCTATGAGGTTGGTTTCTTGCAGGCTGTTTCTAATGAATATCTGAGCAAACATAATAAAATGCACTGGAGTCTGTTGGAAAACTGTTTGTTTGTTTTTAATGGTAAATTTCAAGTATTTGATTTCCAAGGCTATTGATGAAGACCGTTGTGTTCGACTGATACACAGACATCCTGGTAGCAGCAGTTAAGAGTGGTCTATAACAGCGACCAGAATGGGTGAGGCTTAATGCTAAATTTAACTTTGAGATTGTGTCAGCAGTCTCTAAACTAGATTTGGTTTCATCAGTGTGGTTGACAAGTTAAAATGGATACAATGACTGTATCTAGCCACATGTAAGTTTGTAAAATCCAACCCATGTCTCCCCCTGGCTAATATAAAAACACAATAATCTTTTAGGTTTTTTTCATCCACACTAACTTGAAAAATAATGCAATTCTTAAACACAAAACCGTAACCAGAAATGACCAAAGACTTAAATGAATATGCTCAACAATAATCAGCATTGCAGTCTCTTAAGTGTTTAATGCAAGGGTACTGAATGGGATTAAGTTTAAATTCCATGGCATGATAATGTCCACCCTTCATAATCTTAAAATCCAACAGTGCAAATGACACAGTATGATGTGCTTCCACAAATTTGGATTTTTTTCCTTATGTTCAATTTATTGCATTATTTTATATTAATTATTCATAGTTGTGTGTGTACAGACTTAATTTCGGTCTACTTTCCTGTGTTCACTCAGGTTTTGTCTTGCCTGTTTATTTTATTTTTTTGTGAAATAATATAACAAGGGCACAGGAATGCCACTCTTTTATTTACTAAATAAATGTATTAAAAATACATTTATTTTTTCTACTAAAACAAATAGTCTGCTGGCTGCAGGAGATCCAACTGTGTCCAATGCAACGTTCTGTTATTCATATTCATTCATAGCAGCGGTCTAATGATGTAATTGACCAATCAGAATCAAGTATTAAACAAAACAATGTAATTGTAATGCACTTTCTTAATTGTCTTCTTTTCCACTCAAATTTGCTAATTCAGTCACAAAAGTATAAGAATCCACTCAAGCAGTGCATTTAGATTGTTTGTTTCATGGTGAACAATATTGACCAGCAATATTCAGTATTCAACAGTGTAATGTAACCCAGTACATTTACTCGATGCCAGTACTTAAGTAGTGCTTCCCTTTTTTCTACTTCTTACTCGCTGATATTTATTTGACAGCTGTAGTTATATATTTATATAAGATTTGATGTACACAAATTCATTATAAAATATGATGAATCGTTGATGTTAAACTGCCTAACAGTATATACAGTAGTTAAAATTAGCTCCACCTCCAGTGATGGAGGACGTATTCAGATCCCTTAAGTAAAAGCACTAATACCACAATGTAAAAAAACTGCATTTAAAATGTTGCTTCAGTAAAACTACACAAGTATAATTGGGAAACTGTATTTAAAGTATTAAAGTAAAAAAATGTCCCCTGTGTATAATATGTTATATTATTATATTATTAATACTCATGCATTATTGTAAAAGCTGGAGTTTACTTTAGTAGTTGGTTGAGCTCATTTTTAACTATTTTATATTGAAATGCAGCAAATTAATATTTTCATTATTGATTAATCTGTTGATCATTTTCTCCATTAATCAATTGTTTGTTTTTTAAAAATTCTGAAAATAGTTAGAAATGCCATCACAATTACCCTGGACCCAAAGTGACACCATCACAAGGTTTATTTTATCGAACCAACAGTACAAACCTCAAAATTATTAAATCTAAATTAAAATGATTAAAAAGATTAAATTGCAGAGTAAATTCAGCTGATGTATACCTTTGACACATAGTAAATATAATAACTTCAACACTTGATTCAGAAATGTAATCAAATGTATTATTAGTTTGAGTTAGCTGAGTTGTCACTAATCAGCCGTTAGGGGGCGCTTTGATCACTTTTCTGGGTTTAGGTTTATATGAGCAGATTCGAACATATTTTTTTCAAGTATAGACATTTGACCATTAATAAAATACAGTCGTTTATTCATACAAAATATATTCAACATTTTAATTATATATATATATATTATATGTCAATGTAGTGGTTTACGTTTTTTTTTTTTTTGAAGAAAAAGAAAGTGCCGGTCAGGAATCGTAGGCTGCATTCGCATACACTGATGGAGAACAGGCGAGGCTTTCAGGTTCGTTACGCGATGGCCGCTCTCTCAACAATATCAGGATTTTAAAGCGAAAACAATGGCTTCGCCGCTTGTAGAAGCTTATTGTTGTCTGGACTAGCTACCGGAATGATACCGGTATCGTTTTAGCTCGTCAGTTTTGCTTTAGCGCCGAGTCGGAGATGTCCTCTTTCTGTTAGGGTCTCAGTGTTTTTCTTGTTCGTCTCCCGGGCCTGGATGAAGCTGCCTACACTGTAGCGGCGGGTTGCTACTTTCGGATGAGCGGGCAGTAGGTCTCGAAGAGGTGGGGTCTGAATTTAGGAGTCAAAACAAGTCAGTAGAGCCTCTAAGAGAGGTGCATAACATGCATGTCACTGATACAATGTTACCGATGTGGGCGGAGGGGCAACAAGATCAGAGTTTGACTCCTAACTTGATGTTCTTGCTAGTTAGCATTAGCCAACGGCAGCGGTAACTTGCCCTAGCTAAAGCGTAATTCTAACATTAGGGAACGTTATCTAAAGCAAGAGTTACCGGTTATGTTGCTCCTGCGGAATAGTTCGGCACCCGATTTATTGTGCGTCTACGTGAACTCTGTTTTGTCGTTTGAAAAAACAGTTTCTTTGCATTTTGTTGGTGCAGCTAGCATGTTGCTAACTGAACTAACTGGTCAGTGACGTAACGCTAGTCATTGTTTTGACAGCACGCAGCATCTTAGTAGAGACTGTAAACGTGCTTATTATTATTATCCTGTTTAATTTTTTTTTGTTTTGCCTTTATTGAATATTTTTATTAACAGACAGTGGTCATTAAAGTTAACGTTTGGCTAACTGATGTGACGCAGCTCATCGTTCTGTTACCATACTGTGTAACGTTACCCACCGCCAGCGACCAAATATTCTTTGGCTCTAATTACTGCAGTATTTATCTATTCAACAGCTAATTGTTTAAAGCCTCGCTCCTCATAGTGGTGGTGGGGGTCATTGCTATGTTCCCAGGGTCCTCTATGTAAGAGATTATTAAGGCCTATCTTCGCAGTTCAATTGCAAAAGAACGAAGGGAGATGGACGCTTCAAATGCAGTTTGAATGGTAACAATCCATTCAGCCACTGTGGAGACCAATTCCTAAAGTAAAGAAAACTGTATTGGCCGCACATTTGAGGGCGTATTGAGGAGCATAACATCAGTATGCTATAAACTTTATGTTTAGGTAAACATATTGACCCAGGGAAACATAGATTGAACATTTGACCTCGGGGAAAAAAACATTGTTGAGAACATAAGAGCTTTGAGATGTCTCCTGAATGTGTCATATTTAGAGGATATTAAGCTGGGGAACATAGATATGCTCCCGGTGGTGGTTTTGCCACCAAGCAGTAGCTGCTGCATTGTGTCAACTTTCAGTTTTCCTTTTGACACTTCAGTTGTAGGATGGATCCAGACGGTGGGGCAGATTCACAAAAAGCTGTCAGTTTGCAGTGGAAGAGCTACAAACTCGTCCAGGATCCAGCCATTCGGCGTGTTGCACAGAAAATCTACAGATATGATGGAGTGCATTTCAGTGTGCCAGTGAGTTGATTTTTTTTCTCTTTTAATATGTATGGGCCTTCAATTGTATCTTTTAAACTGCAACCTGTGCAATTCAAGATATGATGAGATAAAGCTTTATTTATGTTGAAAAGAAAAAAGTTTGTTTGAGGCAGATATGTTGTAAAGTTTCATTGCCAATGGAAGAAAGTATTTCCCAAATGTTTCCAGGACTCTGGATTTCCTCCTGTGGGTGAACTCAGGGACCCTAGACCCCGGAGACTATGGTCCAGGTATACAGAACTGTCCCTGCCAGTGCCAAAGTTTAAGGTGAGAATAGCTGCTCAACATTAATTTCACACATGCTGTACCAGCAGCCTCATATATTATTTTCCCTGATTTTGTAATTTTTCTTCACAGCTTGATGAGTTCTATGTGGGTCCCATACCCCTCAAGGAGGTGACCTTTGCTAGACTCAATGACAACATCAAGGAGCCCTTCTTGGCAGAAATGTGTGCAAAGTTTGGTGAGGTGGAAGAGATGGAGATCCTGTTTCACCCCAAGACCAGGAAGCACTTGGGTCTGGCCAGGGTGTTGTTTACCAGCACTAGAGGAGCCAAGGACACAGTCAAGCATCTTCACAACACTTCTGTCATGGGTAACATCATTCATGCTCAACTGGATATAAAAGGTAAGCTAAAACACCTCAGGTGAGCCATCTTTAAAGTATGAGCTGGTTGTAAAATACAAGTTATCACAGTGATGATTCAGACAATTTTGAGTGAACTTTATAGAACATTTCTTACAGTGACAAATATTAAGCCAGTATAAACATGTAATGCATTTGAGTTTTTGGTTTAAAACTGTTTGTGTCCATCAAAACACATTTATACACAGTGGCGTTAACAAAAATTGAAATTCTTTTAAAAAAAAATATATATATATATATATATTTGGTAGTGCTCAATGAACCTTAAAGCGCAAATCTCCTCAAAGCTGCACAACTGTTTTATAATTGAAAAGGTTAGGACATTTTTATTCTGTACCTGGATCTATATACACAGTTTTACATGGTAATACACAAAGGCGAACACAATCATGAGATGTATGTGCCAGCTTCTGATTTCATTCAAGAAAGAGTTGATGAGAAAAAAGTGAAAATGTTTTTGCCATTCCTATATCTGCACCTTTTTATCCAAAATTCACCAAAAGTGAGTCATTTGTTCCTTTCCCAACTTCCCACGAACATTAACAGAAATCTTTTAACAAGCTTTTTAGCTCTCCTGCTACCTAGAAAAACATTAATTAGCTGGCCCTTGGTGGAGACGGTTAAACCTAATGGAGTCCTGAAAACTTCATTATAAGTAGATACAGTTTATGTCAGTGGTGACCTCATTTCACAGCCTGTATTTATTATTCTATGTATTTTGTTTATTTCTCTAGGCCAGCAGAGGCAGAAGTATTATGACCTGATAGTAAACGGGTCCTACACTCCTCAGACTGTGCCCCTGGGAGGCAAGGCTTTGACAGACAGGCTCCAGCCTCAGGCCCCAGCGCAGCCGCAGCCACAGCCTGACACGGTAATGTCACAGCATAATTGTCACTTCACTTTAGAGCTGGACGGAATGCCATTTTTTTTACATTTAAAGTTTTGATTGATTCGAACAAAGCTTAATTTGTCTGTTTTTCATTTTTACAACGTTGTCACCCTAAAAGAAAAAAAATCCTCACTTTGAATAAAGTGAGTCATCGGGTTAAAAATGTGTTAGTTTCTTCAACATAAATAAAGGGATGACGTCTTGATGGAGCGCCAAGCAAATGCAGATAAATAATATGATCTCTTTTTTTTGTAACGACCTATAGTAATTTACTATAATAGTGTTAGAGATTATTTTTTTTTGTTTGCTGCTAGACCGCCTTGTGTGTGCCTCCCTTTGTGTGTGGCAACAGGAGAGCATACAGTTGTTTGACAACAGTGAAAATGTTGATTTTTGAAAAGGATCCAAATATAGATTGAAGCAAAAATATTTTGTTAGATAAAAAAACAAGTATCCAACAGTTTTGGAAATTGATTACATCTATCTTTTTTCAATACTTTTGGACTTGGAAATTGGAAGAAAACATTCCTACGCTGCCACCACTGGAATCTAATTCTACAAATTAGTATCATACCAATATTAGTGTAGCCTAATCTTTATATGCAACTGTGCAGAAACACCGGGTTTAAACACAATAAATAGACAGGTAAAAAAAAATATGAATACATTTGCACAGTATTTATATGTTGATTTTTAAAATTTGAATGTCAACGCCATGAATAAAGCTTCAAAATATTCGGTATAGCCCTTCTTCACTTACTTAATGATCAGCTAAAGTTGATATGGAAATGTGATAGTAAGAAAGCTTTCTAAATTCTAATGTATATCTTTTTTCTTCACAGTCATCAGAAATCCGGCGGAGGCTCTCAAGTGATCTTGCGGTTTTGGCAGCAGGGGTCCAGGCCCTCACATCAGGAAGTGCCACCCCTGGCTCTGGTGATACTGGTTACAGTGATCAGCGCCTGGACACACCCCCCTCTTCCATGTCAGGCCCCTTTACACCAGGCTCCACTGCTTCATCTCAGGGGGGTGGAGGAGGAGGAGGAACACCTTACAGCTCCAGATCAGGGACTCCTTTCTCACAAGACTCGGGCTACACTGGCAGCAGGTTAGTTGTTGATATTTGGCAAATAAAGAGTGTCACGCCAACATTTTACCATTGCCTTAGTGCTGCCGTTTTCATTCAGGTTTCTCAGTCAGGGCTGAAACACTCTATCTTTATCCATACAATATCAAATCATAGTTCAAAATGTTGTATTAGTAATGGAAATTATAATGCCGTAAAATATAGCTATAATCTCTCCATACCTGATGTGCAACTTTTTCCACAACTCTCATAATCCTTTTGTTGTATTACAATAACATTTGTCTCAGCTAACACTGCAAGAGGAAATGCTCCTGGGTTCTTTGCAGCAGTTATGTTGCATGGACTGCATGTTTGGGACAGAAAATTGGACCAATGTTTGCAATCAATACATTAGAAGTATTGTAACATTATTATGTTCTGCATAGATGATTAAAAGTACATTGGAACAATTTACAGTTTCTCTGTTGGATTAACATAAATTGCTAAAAATAACATTTAAGTAAGTAAATCTGTGCTTTTGATCATTCAGTGCAACTGGCAGTGGTGGCATAGGTAGTCGATGGAAGAGTGGCAGTCAGAGTTCAACACACAGACTAACAACATCAAGACAAACTTCCACAGTCTCACAAACGCACGCACAGAGCAAGGGTTCATTGTTTTCTGCTATTTTCTTGATTTTATGAATTGTACCTTTTTTCTTTTTCTTTATAATCCCATCATTACTTGACTCTAGCAATTGTGTCTTTGTTACTCTCATGCCAAAGAAGCATATTTAATTTAATTTCATGTCAGTAATGCTTAGGTCCACAAAATAATAATTTTTAATTACTTCATTTGTGTCATGCAGGCATACTGGCTACAACACTGGCACTTTGGGCAGTGGCTACCCTCCACAGGACATGCTGCCATCCTCCTCCTCGTCTTCTGCAGTCTCATCTACTGTTGGAGGATACAAAGTGTCTCGCTACTCGGAGGATGCACAGGAACCTTCAGTCTATCACCGAGGTCGCCCTATGTACCCTCCAACCACATCATACCGTCCCAACGAGCCGCCGTGCTACCCCCCTTACCCCAATGTCGGAGGTCCTGGGCCACACATGGCGCACCACTCCTCAATGCCTCCCCCACCTCTTGCCGCCCAATTTGATCAGCCCCCAATGTCAGACAGGGACCGTGACAGAGACTCAGGGGGGCGCTATGGGCCAGCGGGGATTGGCTCCAGAAGGTCATCTTACCACCACCAGCAAGACACAAACTCTTCCACAAAGTACCATTCCCATCACTCCCATCACCACTCAGAGCGCAGGGATGACAGGGGGTACCGGCGAGACAGCCTGGGCTCCCGATCAGGTGACCACAGCCACCAGAGACACCGCAACCACCACCATTCTCACAACCACCACGGCAGCAGCAGCCGCAGAAGGAGCAGCCATGACCGGGACAGAGATCGAGATAGAGATAGAGACAGGGACAGAGACAGTGACTACTCCAACAACTCTGACCCCAGATACAATTCCAACTCCTACCGTTCTTCCTCTAACAGCATGTCTCCTCCCCCCTCATCTTACTCTGCATACTCCTCCAAAGAGCCTGCCCCAGCCCCTCCTCAGGGATTGGACGCTTCCACCCGTCTTGCGGGTACAAGCCTCGCAGAGAGAGGTTCTCTGCCTTCGGTTGGTGCTGACAAAGACTACCACGCTGGTCACCACAGTGCTCTGCCTCCACCACCTCCACCACCACCACCCCCCCTCCCGCCAGCATCAGTCATCGCAGCGGCTGTAGCAGAGACACTTGGAACGCTGGACTTCAACCAGGATAGTCCGTCCCGCGAAGAGCAGTGGACAAAGCCAAAACGCCGTCCCAGCACCCCACCGGCACCGCCGAAGACTCCTCCACCTTCCTCCCCGCCCCACCCCCCCATTGCTTCCTCCTCTACCTCCCCTTCCTCTACCTCCCTCCCCCACCATCTTCCCTCCTCCTCCAGCTCCCCACCACCCCCTCAACGTGACTCCTCCTCTCCAGAGCCAGATTCCACCAATGAGAGTTTACCGTTTGTCTACCACAGCAGCAGCCTCGACTCTCGTATTGAGATGCTCTTAAAAGAACAAAAGGCTAAGTTTTCTTTCCTTGCCTCTGATGAGGAAGATGAGGAAGATAGGAAAGAGGAT
The DNA here is from genome assembly GCA_943590825.1 of Bovichtus diacanthus. NCBI lineage: Eukaryota > Metazoa > Chordata > Actinopteri > Perciformes > Bovichtidae > Bovichtus > Bovichtus diacanthus. The sequence goes on from CALSBV010010309.1 coordinate 5,606,517, forward strand.
AAGCAGAGGGGTGTACGTGGGGATGGCGGAGAGCGAAGAGGCGGGTCAGGTGATGTGACAGGGGAGCACACAAGTGGTAACCAGGTGGGGGACAATGGGGAGAAGGACCACAGGAGGAAAGGGGAAAGAGACAGAGATGGCCACAGAGGAAGGAAACGGGGAAAGGGGGCAGAAGGTAGGAAGAGTCCCACTTTACTTACAACAATACCATCCTCTTCCACCTACTCTTCGCACATCTTGCCCCCAGAGGAACCCCAGCCCCAGGTTGGCCTCACTGGGACTGGAGCTTTGCAGGAGGAATCTTTACAGGCTGGATCTGCTGATACACGGAGCAGGACAGGAGCACACACACCACCTTACAATGGACAGAGTCAGGTAAGACCAGTAGCACGTGGTGAAGCCTAAAGGGACAATTCACCCAAAAATGCATATTTTCTTCTTACCCGTAGTGCTATTTATCAATCTAGATTGTTTTGGTGTGAGTTGACAATAGATGTTGGCCGTATAAATGTTTGCTTTCTCTCGAATATAATGGAACTCAATAGCTCTCGGCTTTAAGTGCCAAAAAATACATTTGAAAAAACTGAACAGCAGTGCCTCTATTCAGAAATCATGACCCTGCTACTTAAAATAATCCACAGACCTTCTTCTAAGCAGAACTATTTTACCAAACTACACCCGCCAACCGTATAACCAGGCAGAACGAAGTGTGCATCTACTCATTGACAAGAACCTTGTGCTCACTCGTTGGTGTGTGTAGTTCAGTAGAAAGAAAATAGTTCCTAAATGAAACTGCTCACAGCAAGTTCTGTGGATTATCTTGAGTTTTTTTAATGTATTTTTTTGGCACTTTGAGCACCTCAAGCAGAGTGCCTTCTAGTTCCATTATATTCGAGAGAAGGCAGACATCTCTACGGCCTATGTCTCCAACACTCATCAACTCACACCAATATAATCTATATTGATAAATAGCACTACAGGTAAGAGGAAAAATATTTATTTTTGATTTGGGAGTGAACTGTCCCATTTAAGGGTTCTCAACTGTATTTTGTTCTGACAAGTAAAGTTGCATAATTCTCACTTAGTTGGCAATTGGTGCTCAAAAATGCTGTTGTTGAAGTAGCATATTGGCAGCTTTTTTTTTTTTTTTTGCAGTGGAGCTGTAACAACTGTAAAAAAAAAAAAAAAAAAAAAAAAAAGAAAAATATGTTTAATATAAAAAAACTTTTTAATGAAAAACGTTTTTAATTCTTAAAAATGCACAAGAGAATATGCACACACATTTCTGAAAACAAATTCCTCTTTGGTGCAAAGAAAGAAAAATAACATCTTCAGTACACAGAAAAACACAAAAAGTTGGTAAACATTCTGGGTACAGACTAAGCATAATGTGTATGTTTTGGCCTTCTTCATTGTAAATGTACTGTTTTGTTTGTTTTTGTGGTTATCGGATTAATATTCCCACAGTACATTTCCTGAATCTGTGTTTTTGAGTTGTCTTTGCAGCCCCACTTTTGAAAGTGTGGTTGTCACTGTGGATGGTGCAACTTAACATCTTAAACTTTTTTTTTTCTCTCAGTCCTCCCCTCATTCCTCAGGGGAAGACATGGAGATCTCGGACGAGGAGGAGGAGGTGACTACCATAACAACGGTGACTTCCCACCAACCCTTGGTCACCTCAGGTTCCTCACCCTCTTCCTCCCAGGCTGCCATGCCTTCACAAACAACAGACCCCTCATCTTCGCCCCCACCCATCTCTGACTCTGCACAGCACTTTGGCACCTCCATGCACCCTCCCATACCTTCCTACCCTCCTCATTTGCCTCCTCCACCGCCCCCTGGTTACTCCCTCCAGCCCCCACCTCCACCTGGGATCCCTCCCCTGCCCCACATGGAGCTGCACCCTGAGTATCCTCCTCCCATGCCCCACCACATGTATGACTATGCTTCGTCCATGGAGCTGATGAACCAGTACAGCGGTGGAGCTCCTATGTCTTTCCAAATGCAGACCCACATGCTAAGTCGCCTACACCAGCTGCGCATGTCGTCATCCAACGGCACCCCAGGCCCTGGTGAGGCAGCCACCGCAGACTACACCTCATACCATCTCCACTCTATGCCGCCACCACACACACACCACCCCTATATGGACCAAGAGGGGAGTGGGGCGGGAGCTCATTATGACCAAGACCACCGCTACATGCCCCCCCACATGCCCTACCCCTACCCTGACCCCCACAACACTCAGATACCTCCCCCTCCACACCATGGCATCCCACCTCCCCATACTGGCTGGCCGCCACACGTCTTACAGCCACATTACCCCTCCTACATGCCCCCACCTGGCTATGGCACCATGCTGCCTGGGGAGGGAGACGAGTACAGGGCTCCAGGGGAGGAGATGCCTATGTTGCCTGAAAATCCGCATGAAGCCACAGTGCAGATGGTCCTAGGCACTCTGATCCAGGAAATGAAAAACATCATGCAGAGGGACCTGAACCGCAAAATGGTAGAAAACGTTGCCTTTGCAACTTTTGACGAGTGGTGGGAAAGGAAAGAGACCAAGGCCAAGGTAAGGAAGAGTAATCACAACAATACTAGTGTGGTCTTACTTTTTAAGCTTGACATATGTGTGAGAAATGTTGCTTTATCCACTTCCTTGTACATTTATTTTATTTTTTTTTTCTCATTACACTCCTGACTAGATCTCTCTTTTAGATTCTATGTTTAAATTAAAAACTACCAGCAACATCTTTACTTGTCCTTGTATGTATTGTTGCCACAAATTTAGCTTTTGTTTTTCAAAACCTTGCATGAACTCGCTGCATTATAACTAGTAAAGAGATTATTTCAGTGATAGAAAGTAAGTACATTTACTCAAGTACAGTACAAGTTTGAGGTAATTGTACTTTACCTGAGTATTTCCACTTTATGCTATTTTCTACTTCTACTCCACTAAATTTTGGAAGAAAATATTGTACTTTTTACTTCACTATATTTATTTGACCGTTTTATTTAAATGTTACTTTGCAGATTAAGATTATTAATACAAAATATAAATAGTAAGATAAGATAATAAGAGTAATGCATCATGAGGTATTATTATAGAATAAGCTACCCAGCAGTTTACAAAGTATTTACAATTTGTTCCACCTTTTGCTGCTGCAACATTAAAGCATGAATGAACACATGAATGCGTTAATAATTTTAATCCAGTATAGGGCCATTCTGCATAATGAGTACTTTTACTTTTGATACTTTTAAGTATTTGACCGTTTGAATTTGCCTTCTTCAGTCTCAGTAGCAAGATGATGCTACAGACCACATTGATCAGTGGTCTACTGTGAAATGGAAAAAGGGAATACATACTAATTGTAAATGTTTTCCACTTCTAGCCTTTCCAAACAATGGTCAGAGGAGTGTCTGCCTTACGGGATGATGAGAAAAAAGAGGAAAAGGTCAACCGTCCTCGGGAGCCTCTTACAGCTCTTGTGGATTGGGCAAAGAGCGGTGGCATGGAGGGATTGTCTATTCGAGGAGCTGTACGACTCCCTTCTTTCAAGGTAAAAGCACAAAATCACACTGCAGCAGAAATTGGACTCTATCTCTATGTTTGACAAGTTACACTAGGATTTGATAAATAAAAACACCTACATTTACTCTAGAGTCACCCTCGATTTTTTTGTAAATTTTTTTTAAATGCTTTTTTCATACTGAATGATTTACTTTCAAGAAACATCTCTGGTTAATACCAGATTTTGAGTGGTGCTTTTCATGATTCTTTTTGGAGAGAATAAATCAACTAATCGAAGAATCAAATTTTAAAAGAATACGTTCCTTAAGAGTGCTAGTACAGGATTAAAGTTATAGATACTTTTAGTCCTAATTAGCAGCAGGATTTATTCATACTACTGTATATAAACAGAGCATAGAGATGTTTAATTTTTGTCAAGAACAAAACTATGGAAAACATGCTCTTGTGTTTGGTGTTAAAGTCCATGCTTGGCTGTGTTTCATTGCATTATAAAAATATTGTGAGTGTCCAAATGTTCAGGTGAAGAGGAAAGAACCCCAGGAGCTTCAGGAGGGAGACATGAAAAGGCCGCGACCCTCGACCCCACCAGACGAGGATGACGAAGGTTTGCTGAGCTGATGGTGAACGTTAAAAGAAGGTTTGGATCAATAGGCCTGCTGCATAACTTTTAAACTGGTGTCTTGTTTCCAGCTGCTGAGGGTAGAATGCCAGAAGCAAGCAGACATGGAGCTGAAAGGGACAACAAGAGGAGGAAAAAGAAGCCAAGAAATCGTAAACCGTGGGAGCTTGGCAGTGAGGGAGAGGAAACGTCGGATGGCTCCTCGACTGAAAAGGTGTGTGTTGTTGTAAGCAAACAAAAAAATATAAAATATATAATATAAAATCATAAAAAAACAAACATGAAAAACAAGAACGCATACACACACCTTAGTAATAAATTTGTTATTTGTTTATTAGTTAACAGGTGTGATAAGAATTGTGTTCTCACTCTAGATGGCAGCATTTCACTGTGATATTTTGTGTTGTAACTATAACCTTTTTTTGTCTAGGAGGATGAAGAGGAAAGTGATAAGGAGTCTGATGGTAAATCACAACCTGTCATTTTATTACTACATCTTTATTTCCATGTTTACTTTCAGTTAAGGCAGTAATGACGCCAAATATCTTTTTTTTTTTTTTTTTTAGATGCCCTTAGTGCTGATAGTGATGAGAGCCTCTCCTCGTCCTCCGAGGGCTCTTCCTCTTCAGCATCCTCATCTTCATCTTCCTCTGAAGATGAGGATGAAGAGGAAGGAGAGAGGGCTGAGAGTGAAGGGCCAGACTCCATGGATGAGTCCACCATGGACAGCACAAGCGAGAAAGATGGCAGGTATGAAGTTTAAAATGTTTTAAGTGTTTATTCTATTTAATCTGTCCATTTATGTTCTTAGAAATGCATATTGTCTATTTTATTAAATGAAATATACTTTTCTTCATGTCTTTATCGCTGGCTTAAATGTTTTTCTTCTGTTTTCCTCAGGGAAAATAACGCGGCTGCTTTTCCAAAGGCGGAGGTCAAAACAGGTTAGTTGGAGGTCCTCCTTAACAAATGCATATCACATCAAAAATGCAAAAATAATGAGCACCAACAACAAAGGTTAAAGGCACAATGAGTTGGATTTGTCGGTTGCGGTTTGCAAACGCAGCATTCGAAGATGGCCCGTCCTCCCTGGCTCGACAAGGGTACGGTGCTCACCAGGAAATGAAAGCCAACTCCAGATCCACTCTCATTTTGGAAAGAGCTTTGTTGCTTGCCGTTTCCCCTCACCATATTTGCGTTATTTCAGTGCTGTGTCTGCCATTTTTGCAGTTTCTTCTTGGATATGTGCTTACGATCCGAAAAGAGAAAATACAGTCAGAGGGCTGCAGGGTCTCTTTTTAAGGAAAATCCTACTCATTGTGCCTTTTTTAAACGTTAAACGAAGATCTTGACAAGAGGTTCACCTACACAGCTGCTTTACAGTTTAAAAAATAGTGAAACAATTGGAAAAGCTATTCTAAGTGCATTGTGTTAAGTTTGGATCGATCTTTAAAAAATTTAAATTTTTCTCTCAGGTGAAGCCAAGGACAACAATGCAGATACAACAACAGCGCCTACCAAGCGTCCTCCATCGCCACCCTACCCGCGGCCTTCGTCCCCTATTGTTCTTGTTCCCCCTCTCAAGAAACGCAGAAAGACTGTCTCGTTCTCCACAGGCGAGAACGACAGCAAAATGCAGCTGCCGACTGCACCGCTATCTCCATCTCCCTCACAACTGGCAGGTGAATCTCAGCTTTTCTCCCCTGGGAGGCACCCAGACTCTCCCGTCACTGCTTCCCCATCCCCCTCGGCTCGTCCCACTAAGGGTATCCAACTGCTCCCCTTTGCCTCGAAACCAGGTGAAGGCAATGCCCTCATTGTGCCCCCATCTGGACGAATCCAAGATTTTGATGAGTCCAAAAAGGGACCACCTGTTTCTCCTCAGACCACCCCTGTCAAATCCCCTGGAAAACGGGGTGCAGGCAAAGACTCCCCCAAATCTCCCGTCCCTCCTATTATGGTGTGCCGCACTGTGCAGAACCTGCCATTGGACCACGCCTCTATGTGCAGGATGGCCTTCGAGGAGGCCCCTCCTCCGCCTCCAGTCAACAAACGGTCCAGAGGCAGGCCTCGGACGACCAGCTTGTCTGCTTCTTCCTGTCACTCCCTTAGGGAGGAAGACGAGGATGAGGAAGAAAGTGAGCAGAGGTTGAGACTCAGAGAGCAGCTTGGGGCATCAAGCCTCCTGCAGCTGGCATCAGCTTCAACCACTGACTTGTCTGTTTTGGCTGACATAGCCCTGAAAATGGACCCTGACGCTGGGGACTCAGAGGAGACGGAGACATCTGATGAGGCAGAAGAGCAGAAGATGGAAGAGGATCTCTTCTCCTCAGAGTCACTGGCCCTTGTTTTGAGCCAAGAGGGTGTAACTGTCCTTACAGAGCACAACTACTGCAAACCCCCTATTCTCACAGTACCATCCGGTACCAAAAGGACTTCCTCCAAACAAGACTCTTCTGTCTTGCTCCCAGCAGACCTCAACACTATTTCTGGGGTGCTTGAAGCGCCAGAGGAGGTAATTGGAGAGGCGCTACCATTAAGAGGAGATACAGGAGAATACTCATCTGCAATGGGAGTGCTTTGTGAGTCTGAGGATGCAGGCCAGGCTGCAGCTCTACCTCCATCGTCAAAGAAAAAGACCATGGTTGGCAAAGGTTTCGAACTTGAAAATGACAAGAGCAAAAAGAGGAGAAGAAAAGACAAAGAAAACCTCGAGGTTCAGCACATGCAAAAACAGAAGGAGCAGCCAGGCAAGAAACAGAGGAAGCGGAAGCTAGAGGTGCGTGGGACTTCTGCTTTGTTCGTGAATGTTGTTTGTGAATGTCTTAACCATAAACGGTGTCATGGGAACAATTTGTCACAATGTGCTTGATGCAGAAGTGTCTGTAATGTTGACATATTCCTATGTCAGCAGGTTTTTCCCCAGTGAAGAAATGACTGGCCTTATTTTCGTCCTGTGTCTCGTTCACAAAATCTCCCAACTGCATGAAATTATATTACTGGCCTTTATACCAACACACTGCAGAACTACAACATGTTTAGATGTAATAAAAGAAAGTGAAAACTGCTGGATACGATTTTGTATTGCCAGCATTGTATTCATGGTGGATTCTTGCTAGAGGATGTTTTTGGAAGAGCAGGCAGAGATGTGGCCCTGTACTCATCTCTACAACAACACTAATCAGTCATTAAGTCAACACCGACGAACTGGCGTTGCCCTAGTGTTTTATTTAAACATGAGTGTTGTGTTCGAACTTGCTGGTGTTGGCAAGTTGCTCAGCCTCCAGCACTTGCATGCACTACACTATACACTTGTATGCTTGTGCAGTTTTTTTTCTCACACCATGTCAGGCTGATTGTGACTGATTGAGCCGTTTGGAAAAACACTTTCGGTTTCATGCTTTTGTAATATTTACTGTAAAACAAACTTGTAGGACAGGATCAATCGGTATCATCTGCTGAACTGAGTCAAACCGAGGCATCTTTCTATTGTTATCAATTTAGTTACAAGATGATGGTCCAAACAATAGCCTACCTCATTAAATGTATTGAAAATATAACAGCGCCTGTGCTTGTTTCTGATGAAAATTCATGTTAAGGTCTGTTACAAACGATTATTGTTATTATCGGTTAATCTGCCTAGTCTTCTCAAGATTAATCGTTTGGTCTATAAAATGTCAGAACACAGTGAAACATTTCCCTACTTGCTACTTATGTTTTATTGTATATGTTATTGTAATTTTACCACTATACAGCACTTTGGTTAACTTCTATTGTTTTAAATGTACTCGTACATAAATAAACTAAACTCTTCCTCTGTGCAGGACTCTGAGGAAGATGTGGACGTGGAGGAGCTTGAGTCTGGGGAGCTGTCCAGCTCAGACACAGAGGACGAGCATGTTGACGACGTTAGGAAGAGTGAGCGCCTCTTTCTCCAGGAGGCAGGGGTAACATCATCCCAACGCTGGCCTAAACCTGTCCCAGCACCCGAGCTACCAGTCATGAAGTTTGACAACCGCAGTGAGTTTGAGCAGATGACCATCCTGTATGACATCTGGAACTCCGGTCTGGATGGCGAAGACTTGAGTTTGCTGAGGAAGACCTATGAGAAGCTGCTACAGGACAACCACAGCTCTGACTGGCTCAATGATACTCACTGGGTCAATCACACAAATATCCTTATCAATGATTTAATTCTGCTGTGTGCGTGAGTTCAAAATTCTAAAAGTATATCATTTTTTTAAATGGTCATGTTGTGTTATGTCTTCATATCACTGTGCGGTCTCCTACTATTATCCTTGACCTTTGAGCTGCACTAACCAATTTGCCGAACCCTCGGCGTAAGAAGAAGAACGCAGGTGGACAGCTCCGTCAACATGTGACAGGTTCTGCCAGGAGTGAGGGCTACTACGCCATCAGCCGCAAGGAGAAGGACGTCTATCTGGACCTGGACCTGCCCGAGCAGGTCATACGGGAGGTGGAGAATGTCGACAGCTCGGTAAGCATTCTCTTAAATTCACTCTTCTCGTTCATTCACTGACTCTGCAATCCTTTTGTCTCTGCAGTGTTGGTAAGCATATTTTGTTCTTTACCGCCACTATTTTCCTGTTGGGGGAAATCAATTATTGTTATCTGTTTGGACTCAGCGATAAAGTTTGCCTGTTTAGGTCTGTTGTTTACGGAAGCCCTGAGAGGCGAGAAGTGGCGACAAAAAAATTATTCTGGTGATCTATTTTAGTCTGATATGAATTATTTTCTATCCTGTGTTTATGACTTAAGAACAGGTAAAAACAGGTGAAAAATAAAAGTTTTGCAAATCTAATTGTCAGGATAATTTGTGGTGTTGTTGAAATACTCATTTCGGCCACAAGAGGCTGATGTGCACTACAACCCCTTGTTCTAAATGGGACCAAAAGCATTCATGTTTTCCCTAACTGAAGCTTAGTGCAGACTAAAATAAATTAAGAAGAAATTAAGAAAAAGGGTCCTGGCAAACTTTCTTTTTCACCTGGCAAAACATTCTTTTTCCACCTGTTTCACAAATGGAGGGACAAAAAGAAGGAACTTCAAAAGATTATCCTGTTCTTAGATCATTAACACAGGAGAGTAAACAATTAAGATCAGACTTTCTTTTCTCACTTGCCTCTCAGGGCTTCCGTAGTTGTTCTTTCATTCAGTCAAACTAGGAATTGAAAAACTAAGTTAAAGTTATGCAAGAATAGCCTTAGTAATAGCCAAGTATAAAGAACTGATCTTGTTTTAAGATTGGTCGGTGTGAGTTTGTATTCAGCGTCAGGTTGAGGTGCTTGGAATCAGCTTGTTGATTTAATGTTCATTCATCTTGGTAATAATGGTTGACAAATTAAAATCCTATGAATCAGGTTAGTAATGAACTTTAAAATGTTTGAGAGTTGCTCTGGAAGAAAGCAGGTTTGATTGTGTAGAAATTCACAAAAGGTTTACAAAAAATCCAAACGTGGTTCCAGATCATAATCAAGGGGTACATAATGTGCTATATATGGTTATTATAGATGGTTTATATGGCGCTTGATAATACCCCTTGAGAATTTAATTGGCAGGGAAGTAAATAAGTGCAATCGGCCCACAGTCATTTGGCTCAGATAACTGGACATTTTGGGGCTTGGGATAATAAGAGGATTTCCAGTAGAGATGGACGTTTATGGATTTGTGGAACAGTGATGCGGCTTTTCCAAATAGCTGATCAGCACAAAGCTTTGTAACTTAACCATTTGTGTTGTCAAGTCTAGAGGTTTTGGACAATTAGACGATACAGTAACTTATGGTTGAACGCAGAACATTTCATAAGACACAAAATGACTTAAAATCTTCAATCTTAAAAAATATATATATATATATATATATATATATATATATATATATATATATA
>CALSBV010010309.1:5620406-5662097 GCA_943590825.1 Bovichtus diacanthus
GCAAACAAAATCTATGAAGTGTGAACAATGTCAAATAATATATTTCCGCATTATAACATCTTGTTCCCATGATTTAATAATTTCCCATAATGATAACCAGAATATCTTGTTCTGGTACGTTGGAGTGTGCCCAGCTGAAATACTGCTACAAATACAGTTTTAAATGCATATCAACCTCATGTGCACACCCACTATTATTAGATCCTTACCCCAGTGGATATATTAATAAATCCACCCATTCATTCGAATGAGAGATCCTCAGTCAACACAGACACAGAAAAAAACTGCTCTAATTTTTGACATACACTTCAAACTGTAGGAACATGAATTTCCAAAACATTTACTTAATATCTTTAATAAATGCATGGTTTATGCTTCATAGATCAATTACAAGCAATTCATACAACGTTTAAGTAGCAAGGTTGTAAAGAAATCCCATGTGATCTCTTATCTTCTGGAAAAGGTCTGCAGACAATTTGGTTAAATTTATTAACAACTCACAACTGCTGCTTGGTCATTAAAAGCCTTTATTCATTATTTTTTTATTATTTATTAGTGCAGACTAAGTGAGAAACGCACTTGACGTGTCTTAATGTTTTGCAATTTTATCGTTGTTGATGTTGTTGTATAGTGAATACTTACTGTCTCGTAACTGTGCGTTTTTACCACAGTGTTAAGAGATTAGAGAGAGATCCTGCTAATCCCCCGAGATTACATGCAGTCCGCATGTATCACTAACAATACGTCATCATTTATTTGTTGATAAAATGTTGTAGTAATCTGAATCTGGAAAGTAACTAGTAACTAAAGCTTTCAGATAAAAATAGTGGAGTAAAAGCAGGCTACATATTGCCCTAAAATGTACAGTAGTTGATTCAATGTAGCGCAGTTTCCACCAATGGCTGTTTGTGTATGTGCTGTGTACGTGTGTCACCCTGTTCAGCCTCAATAAAGGTTTACAAAAAAAAAGAGGGGAAAAAAAAGCTAAGGGCGCTGCTCTTATTGCCTGCGCGGCCGCGCGGAGCTCAGTGTTCACACAGAGAGTGACAGGTACCATCTGAGCACAGCTGTCACTGCATCACTCACATCATGCCTGGCCTCGTTTATTTGCTTACCGGAGGTTGTGGCTTCCTCGGGAGGCATCTGTTAAGGGTGTTGTTGGATAAGGAGGACAAGCTAGCGGAGGTCCGGGTGTTTGACAACCACGTAGACTTGAGTTTAAATGGACTCAGCACGGGTAAGACGTTTGGAATCTGCTCATGTAATGTCGAAGTGAGTCACCTTTTTAAAAGCTCTTGCTTCAATTTAATGTAAGGCTGTGTATGGTTTACAACACTGTATCGTATTTATGTTTGAAGATTGTCTCGGAAAATCCATACAATATTATCAATCTGCTTTCACATGATGGGAAACATTAGTTAGTTAGTTTATATGGTTACACCCCGTGTATGACAGACTGCTTGCTTAACTTTGTCACTGGCGTCAGTTTGTACTGACAATCACGACACTATGGTGTTTTATACACTTGTTTTCTATTTTTATGATCAAAACTTTTGTTCCGGATTTAGCTGCATACCTTCTGCTTCATACAGCTGTTATCTCATTTGTTGCGCTTTGTCAGTGGCAATCGAGGTCATATTTGAAATGATTTGCACTTTGAGCGCAGAAATTGATGAATGAAAATAAAATACACCTCCGTATTTGAGCTTAGCCAGCAGGTAACACAAACTTGTTGTTTGAACGAAACACCAGTGGTATAAATGATACATAACAGAACATTAGGTTTCTAATAGGTTTCAGGAGCGTGAGAGGAGGTGATGGGGCGTTTAAGTACACCTGAATGATGTGTTTCCATTTGGAAAAAACACACTAACACCATTTCCTTCACATGCTGTAGGGTCACTGGATCAACCTGCAGAGATAACGGTAGGCCTGTGAATCCAGGATAGCCAACTCCCTTACATTTCCTGTATCGGAATAAAGATTATTGTTGTATGCTTTGACGCTTCTCTTTCACAACCTGTAACTCTTAACAGTTACTGTCACCAAGAGTTTTCCATGGAACCAGGGGTTGTGGCCTGAGGTGGTTCAAATGCTTGCTCTCACATGTTTAGTATCTCTCTGTGGATGAAAACAACAGGTTGTTCAGCTTTCATAATTTATTGTTAGAAAGAACTGAGGCCTGCTGTTGTTACCGTAGTTTGAGCCCCTGACAGATCAGCTAACAGTAACAGTCGTAGCTCAGTCTCAGTAACACCCATTGTAGGCCTCACAGAACATTAGATTTTTGATTGTGTGTTCGGTTGATATTTAAACTGGTTTGAATTAGTAGGGACGTCTGTAATTAAATGCCTCTCTGTAATTAGTCAAATTACAGATGTGAATGCAATCTCCAGAATGAGTGTCTGGTTTGCAGCAGCATCTCTGACCTGATGTTCAGAAGTCCGGCTTTTTGCAACAATGTGACCGTACCTAATCGTGTCAGGTTTTTAATTAACTGGGTTAGCTAAGAACCCATGCTCTTGTTTGTTTGTTTTTAATCTATAATTGTTTCTTAATTAAAATACAATTACTTTAACAATGACAGTAGAGGACTTGTGGAAAGATGATCCAGGTAATCTGCAAATACGACACATCATCTTTAAACATAGTTGTTGTTGAATCAAGGGAATGTATTCTTCTGTCAATATTTTTGTAATTGGTAAATTCTTCCCAGCTTTTGTAGAGTTCTTAGGAAAACATCCTTGATCCAGGATCAGATACAGTACCACGTCATCTTGACTTAATGTGTTCCTATTTCTCCCTCAGAGCGGACAAAGGTGGTGGTCATGCAGGGGGACATCACGGACTACAGCAGCGTGTTGGAGGCCGCTCGAGGGATCGATGTCGTTATCCACACAGCCAGCATTGTGGACGTTTGGTACAGAATCCCAGATACCCTCATCATGTCTGTCAATGTCACAGGTGAGAGTTCAAGGGAATGGTGGTCTGAGTTATAACAGGAAAAAGGGATGGGGAGGAGTTTTATGAATGTGTTTATGAATGGTTTGTGGGAAACCAATAAAACAGGAAACCCACACCTCTCCTGTTTTGAATGATTTTCAAGGAAATGACTTCACCCATGGTTTAAAAAATGTTGGCCACATGCTGAGTGGTGGAGGACACTTGAACACCATTATAAAATCATGGGGACATTTTTAGTTATGTGTGCAAACAATGTAGCTAACGCCCCTGTTGCAGCTCAAAACTCTGCACCACCTTGGTTCTAGACATGGGCACCTGAATGCAGCAAGATTCTTTTTTGCCTTGTTTTAAACTTTGTTTATTTTCTTGATTGACAAACATACAAAAACACATAGAACTTGGCACAGAGGAACACAAATGTTTAAGTTTTGTCTAATAGACAATACTTAAGTTAATAGGATCAATTCATTGTTGGTTTTGGTCATTTCATGGGATTCGTTGTCTAGATGTACAGCAGATAGACAAAACATACTTTCTTAAAAGTTAGCGGAACATTTTTTAAATAGTCTTTCCCAAAACAGTAATGCAACAGACCTTGAATTGAATGAATCATTTACTCATATCTGTCTGGAAATGTTGCCTGGACTTCCTTAGTGTTGTACGAACGTCATCAGACCCAAATGATTTAAGTTTGTATATCTCTGTAAAGTCGAGAAATTGAGGAAGGGATTTGATTCTGATGGTGGTTCAGTCTACATTCCTTCAGTTGAGAAATATTACAAGAATTTGATATTATTTCCCCTAATAAGCCGATGTGTGGCCTCAGATCTTCAAGGACGACACTCTCAAAGACGGATGCAGTCAGGCACTGGAGCGCACTTGCTAGACCAGTTTTATTTTTCAAACCTCCACTAAAAAAGCACTTTAATGAGGCAATTCAGTCATGTTAATTTAAGAGATTAATTGTATTAAATGTGATGCTGAAAACTAGTACTTCAGATACATTTTCTCTTGGATGACAAAGAAAAAGTTAAATGAGCCACATTTGTACTTGTACTTGTACTTGAATATGTAAGTTTATTAAAACACAAATCTGAAGTCAAAGAAGGTCTTGGTACAGTACAAAAACAGTACACACAGCACATGTCCCACATTATAGAATCACGCTTTACCGTTAGGTCAATGTTATAGGAACAACTCGGGCTTAACCTGACAGGACCAGGATAGTTTCCCAGCATATGTTTAATTTGCTTTATGGAACCGAATCAACCAAAAATGAGTCAGACTAACCAAAATAAGCCTGGTTTGGAAGGGCCCTAAAGCTCTTACAAAAAATACAACACATATGGATTCTTATAGGTCCAATTATATTTCTAAGTCTTTCATCCTGTTCTGGTGTTATCAAATGTGGCTGTATGCAGACTCACTGACAAAATCCAGCTGTGTCAAAGTCAGTGTCTTCTAAATGAGAAATGTTTCTCTCTTCTCAGGAACAGAGAATGTAATCAAAGCCTGTGTGGAGTGTGGCATCCAGTGCCTGGTCTACACCAGCAGCATGGAAGTGATTGGCCCCAACGTCAACGGAGAGAGCTTTATCAGGTATTCATTTAGCTTACCACGTAACACAGTGTTACGTTTCTGTGGTCACTATCTTGTATCTTTTCTGTCCTGAATGCACCATCATGGAAAGCATGAAGGCTAGGAATCTTGGCTAGAAAAAGGACCCAGATTCACACTGTCCCTCTGTAATGTTTTTCATGAGACCGCCTGGTATGTCATTCACGTGTTACTGAATTCTGATTCTGCTGCATACTCTGGTAATGTGTCTGCAACTTTAACTCAAAACACGCTTTACCAGCTATCCCAATGTGTCACTCAACAACAATTGCAACAATTGTGCAAAACGAGAGAGAGAGAGAGAGAGAGAGAGAGAGAGAGAGAGAGAGAGAGAGAGAGAGAGAGAGAGAGCGATAGGCATCAGTCATGACATTCCTCCTGTGTGTTATTTGCTACAGCTGCACTAAGAAAAATATTTAGCATTCTCTATTTCACAAGATTAAATCAGAGTGAAGGAATGAACCCTTTGCCTCTGCTACTTGTTTCCTTTTCTATTGCTCTCTGTCGATCAGTAAACTCTATCAAACACATTCCTCTCACATATGGCAAGGTCAGAAAAACATTCCCTGCTTATTTTCTCCTGAGTCCTCTTCTGACTGTTTAACTCTTTCTCTACAGGGGCAATGAAGACACACCTTACCAAGTAAAACACACTATGGTCTATCCTAAGAGCAAGGCAAAGGCAGAGAAAATCGTGCTTGAAGCTAATGGCATCAAGGTATTTAACAATGTTATGGTTTTGGGTGTTTTTATTGAGGCACATTTATTAATAGCACATTTTAACAGTACACTTTAAAGAAACACTGAGAAAACAAAAAAACTAAACAACAGTGTTAAAATAAAATGATGCAATGGAAATAATTAAAGAATAGAAAAAATATGTATTGCCAACCAGATATGTGTATTAATGTTTATTACTGAGTATTACTGAGTACTATAATGCTGAATATCCGATTTTATACTGTGTTATTTTAGCTGAAAACTAAATCTGAAAGCTGTAGTTGTTGTCTGCTGTAGAGCCTGGAAAAATAAACATGAGAGAATTTCCTCCTGTCTGATTTTCCAATTCTGGTTTTGTCTCCTTTCTAGGTAAAGGGTGGAAAGAGCTTGTACACATGTTCTCTGAGGCCAACGGGGATCTATGGCGAGGGGCACCAGCTAATAAAGGATTTCTACAAGATGGGTGTAGAAAGGAGAGGCTTGATAATCGGGGGTGTCCCAAAGGACTCCGAACATGGACGGGTCTATGCAGGTAAAATTACTGTTTTTGTGTCATAATCACAACTTTAAAGACACGTCAGAGTAGACATATATGGCTGCTGGTGGTAGTCTAGTGGTCTAGTGGTTGACCTTCCAAACAGAACACTGGAAGTTTGTGAGTTGCCAGGCTGCCACCATTGTGCTCCTGAGCAAGGCACTTAACCCTGATTTGCAAAATGCTGGTTTTGGTGTTGTTGAGTTTTTGTTATGCACTGTATGGGCTGTTATTTAGAAATGCATGGTATGGGGTGTTATTTATGACCAAATTAGTAATGATCAATATGATCAATGTGATCATGAGTAACAGTGAACATAGTATTGGTGACTCTAACAGATGCTGATGTTACAGAACTTTAATATAAAAAGGATTTACAGTTAATACATTTCACCTATTGAGGTTGCAAGTTCACTATTAGTACATTAGACACTGGATATTTTGTCATTTATAGCATGCGCTCAGCTGACGATAAGGATTATGTCACTTCAATGTGGTCCCAGCTGTGAAGTAACTAAGCATATTTACTCAAGAGTTGTGCTTATGCACAATTTTGTTGTAACACATATATTTCTTTTACACCACTGGCTTTTATTTCACTAGTTAATGAGGAGGTTATTATTGTATATTCAACTTTGGTTTATCGCATAATACGTAGCTATATTTTAATTTTTCTCTCTCAGCCTCGTACTGTATTTTGTATACTTCATAAATTCAGTTTTTAATAACAAATGTTATTGTTGAAAGTAAAACCCAAATTCCAAAGAGGGCTATAAAACTGTGACAGGGTGTAAAACAACAGTGGTGAGATGGAGGAATTGTTCTTCAAACTTGCTACATTTGTTTTTTTGGCACTCGGGTACATTTTACTGTTTAACTATTTCTTCTAATCAATCAAATTTTATTTTTATAGCCCAAAATAGCCCCTCAGGGTTACTAAGGTAAATGTTTTGGGTATTTCTACCGTCATTTAATCTGGTATTCACCCACTAATTTGTGTTTCTAGGCAACGTGGCCTGGATGCATTTACTTGCGGCCCGAGCCCTGAAGGAGAGCCCACAGACGGTTGCAGGTGAAGCTTTCTTCTGCTACGATGACTCACCCTACAAGAGCTACGAGGACTTCAACATGCTGTTCCTCTCCAAATTTAACTTCCACAGGGTTCGCATGCCTTCACTGGTGCTCTGGTTCCTGGCTATGTTTAATGACATACTCCGCTGGATACTGAGCCCCTTGTACAACTACACACCAATGCTGAACAGTTACACCTTGGCTGTGGCTTGTACCTCCTTCACTATCTGCACAGACAAAGCCCAGCGCCACTTCCAGTACAGTCCTCTGTACGACTGGGAACAATGTCAAGCCCGCACACAGAAATGGGTTGACACATTTTCTCTGGATAACCAAAAAGATGCCTAATGTGACCTCATCTACTGCCACACGCATCAGAAGCTGCTACGTAGACATGCAGGACTGTAGATATACAGTGTAAAGAAGTAACCTGCTATTAGGTGACAATGCAAGAAAAGATAAGCAAACTGTATTTATATATTTGTACAAGTCTAGTCTACGAATGCTGTAGTATTCAGATATTAAATCATCATTAGACATGTATTTCAGTAATATATATTAGAAAATTAGAAATACATATTTCAATTTTTAATAAAGACTATTTAATATATTCTAGATGTCTCTTTTGTTGGGATTATGATCATAATTCACATAAAGGGAGAGGCTGCATTTTTCCCTTTTTTTCTTTGCATAACTGATCTCATTTATGTATTTCATTATGATATGGAGTGTACGTCATAATGAAGGTTTTCTTGACCCTAAATCATTGGTTTTGTTTCAATAGGGAATATGTTTCCTTATCATTTCCACATGGTTACTGGGTTACCTCAGGATTTCTATGGAGACAACAAACTTTGTTTAGAGTACAAAGGGCCTTTCTTTATTCTCTTTTGGAAACTTGCATGACAACCAGCTGGATAGCATTTATTTGGATGAGTAAGACAAATTATATGGGAGTTCCCTTGTAGAATAACATTGACATAGTTACAGCATTACATGCCTGGGTGTCCCCTTTTTCCTGTGGCTTTAACCATGGTAATCCTCAAAACAATCACAAAGCACGCCAGTGTGAAAAGGAAAGCAGATAAATGACTCATAATCCCCACACAGAATCTCAAAGATCCCCACAAAACAAAATACATTGAAGTTGTGAAACTTTTGTAGTATTTACATGTTCATTAATTTGTCTGCAAAAGCCTACATAAAGTTGGTGAATTCTGCATATCATGATAGATATGTTAGGTGTGATTCATAAAATGATCGTTACACCCAGAATCTTCAGGTTTGCTTGTAAATAAACGGGATTGCGCCATCTACTGGTGCAACAAAAACATAACAGTAAAGTGAAACATCGAACTGACTTTGCGTAATGTATTTATTTATCCTTCCATCATTGGGAAATACATTTTTTTCTTGATTAATAACTTCTTATTCCAAAAAAAGTATGTTGAGGGTGCCTTACAAAACAACATTTGGTTACTAGATACTGTAATGAATGTGTGTGGTTGTGGTAAAATTAAATGAAATCTGAGGAAATATAAATATCAAGAAGTATTAGTGTAGCCTATAATCAGTGGTTGTAAAAAGTACTCAAATATTTTGAGTACAAATATTACAAAAACGTATTTCTGCTGTGGAAGGGAGGCACCAGTGCGGGTGCGTGCCCGACGACATTGACGAGAACACGCACGTAGCTGTCAGTAGGAAATGCAGGCTGCTGGTTTTGGATGTACCCCTGCCGCTGTGCTTGGATACATTTAACAAAGAAAATCATTTTTGTTTCAGAATGAACACTATTACTTAGAATGTGGAATTGAATTTAACGAGAATGGTTGCAGCAAGAGCGCGTGTCTAACCGAGGTAACCGAAACATTCAGCTAGCTAGCCAGGCTAACAGAAACAGAACACTATCGGCGCTAATGCTAATAGTTACATTAGGCTAAAATAAGCTAACTTCGCTAGCTGCTAACTTAGCCAGCTAGCTCGCCGATTTCAGGACGTTTGCTCTTCCAGGTCCTCACCCGTTCAGCGGCTCCTGCCCCGGTCTCGCTTTTTCGTGTCTTCGTTTCACGGAGGAGGTTGCGGAACCGGAGCTGTGGCGGGGGGAGCGTATGGATAGGAACCCCCTGGCTATCCAGGAGGACGGATCACAGTGACACGCCGGTCTTGGGTGAGTTGAGCAGCGGAGCCGAAGTTGTAATTGACCGGGACAGCGGGGTGGACAAGGCCCTGGTCGCTGTTCGGCCAGGGCCTGGCAGGGAGGCAGGGAGGGAGGGAGGGTGTTGACTATTAGCTATTAGCTATTAGTAAACCATTGCCCCTGTGTGCTGAATCGGGAAGTTGAGTCGCTTCGAGCGAGGCCCCTAGAGAGGATATGACAACAAAGTGGCTGGTGTTATTAGCTGCTAGCATGAAACTGATGGGTGTCTGGAACCACCACTACAGACCGTAACCTGCTTAATCAGCAACATACTGGATCACTATGGTTTTCGGGAGTGCTTTGTTGGTAACGTTAATTAAATGCCAGTGCACTCTTGTATCTGTGGAAAAAAACAGTGAATGCAGCTCTATCAACAGTAATGTTTTCCTGTCACCCTGGCTAGCTCGCTGATTAAATAAAAGTGTGTTAAACCGGGGTTTTCTGTTCTTTTCTGAAATAAAGTTGCGGATGTATACTATCGTAAAGTAATGTTCTTAATCTTCTGTGTAACAAAAGAGGAAATGGAGCAGCTTGAAACATTTATTGCTGTAAACCATATTGTTTTCACTAGTAATACATAAATATCACATCTACAAGTAAAACCAATTAAGGCTTAAAGTGGATAAACGTGTTTATGTTTGTACACTGTTTCCCAAAAAATTCCATGACTTCAAAATATAGGCCACTTCTTTGACTGCTTCTCCAATCCAATTCTCTAAACCAATTTTAAGAAGAGGAACTCTGTGCTTATTGTTTACAGAAAATGGCTAGAAGTCTGATTTTCAAAGACGCTTTGGTCGTCAAACATTAACATTTATAGTCCCCAGTTTCATGATTTGTTGCTGAGAATATTTGCTTGTCTAGCCACTGTAAAATAAATTGTTTATTATTTATCCAAGCTACAGGTTTTATTTATTACAAGAGTTATGACTGAACTGATAGATGCTTTTTGGCAAAAGAAAACTCACCTCCATCATTTTCTCTCCATTTGTAAAGAAGAGATCAGAGTGGAACCATGGCCGAACTCTCCACCCTATCCCCATCACCCCCTGCATTGGGTGATCGTCATGTAGCTCCATCCATCCCTCCGTCCTCATCCGCGCACCCGGTTATCAACAGCCCTGCTCAAGATTCTGCCATGGAGATGCCCACACCCAAGTCTTCCCTCTACAATGACAAAGTTTTGACTGGAGACACTCCTGCGGCACAGTCAGGGAGTTCACCCTTTACTCCCCGACCACCCTTGAGTCCTCCCAAACTCACTGCTGAGACCCCCCTCACATTATTGGTACATGAAGCTGCTCCACAGAGAGAGGAATCAGCAGGAAAAGATGCAGAGACTGGAGCTCATGTTATTAAACAGGAGACAAGTGACCCACCAGCTGCAGAGCTCTTGAATACTCAAACAGAGACCCCGGCACTATCAAGTGAGCCATCAGCTCAGAGCGAAGTGCAACAGGCATCCCCCTCTCCTGATCTCAATCCTGGTCCTAATCTCTACCCCAATGTGCATGTCACTCACAATCCAAATCCTGTCATGGATGATGGTCAATTTACGGCGAGCCAACCCCAAATCTCTGCAGCTTCCAATCCCCCGCCTGCTCCTCCAGTTTCCACTGACAACACGGCAGCATCAGAAACTGCAGAAGAGGAGAAACCTCAGCCACTTCAACATGCACAAAACCCTCAAAGTCAGCTTCCTCCTCCTCCTCCTCTCTCCCCAAAGCCTGACACTCGCAGTGAAGGAAGTACAGCAGAATTGCCCAGCACCCCAACCAGAGCCGAACACTCCAGCCCTACTGTCCCACTTATCCAAGAGCCAGCCTCTGCCTTCTCACTGCCCAACCCCAACCCCCGGCCGGCCCCTGACACCCTCAGCTACTTGGAGTCAGCCAGCCTGATGTCTGGGACATTGGAGTCTCTATCAGGGCTGGGAGAGGATGGCAGCTCTGTGGGCTCAGACTCCGAGGTCAATGGCATGTCTGTCAGACGCACTGATAAATATGGCTTCCTGGGTGGGAATCAGTACAGTGAAAGCGGGTAAGACTTAAACTCTTGGCCACTGTGCAAAATATTGATCACAGATAGGTGTGCGATTATTTTATTAATCAAGTATTTCACCGATTAATAGAGTAAACTGTTAAGAAATACTTTTGCTTTATTAAAGAACAATAGTAAATATACAAAAGAGAAAGTAAGACAGGTCTCTTAAAATGAAAAACAAATTGGTTTTCTTTTTTAGAAAGATCAAGATTTTTATTGCTTGAATTGCATACAATAGTATCTGTCAAAACTAAACCCATTTAGTGTATTTAAGTGCTATATTACATTCTGGGTTTTAAAGAAAACATTTTTTGAAATGCAAAAATAAATACTTTTCAAATTATTTTAAAAATAAATATATATTATATTATATATTATATATATATATATATATATATATATTTTATTATTTTGTATTCATTTAACCTTTATTTTACCATGAATAATATCATTGAGATTCAGAATCTCTTTTATAAGGGAGTCCTGGCCAAGATGGCAGCATAAAAAGTTAAACATAAATGAACAAACAGACAAACATTAAAAGAAAAAAGTCACGTTTTATGGGCTACTCGTATAGGTACTATCATTTTAAGTGATGAACTGTGATGTCTTCAAATTCAAAATTGATATTAATTAATTAACTCATTTTTATTCAGGCTTCTTGCTTAGTTCCCAGAGGAATCGTTTCAGCCCTAATGCAGACAGTTCACTATTTGCAAAATGAGATATCATTAGATTATGGCCAAAGAATAGCTTTGCGCTGATAAAAGTAAATCCTGCCTATCTTCGGTCACTTTGCCTTCCCTGAACATCTTATTTACTGTCATCCATCTGCCCCAGAGAGATTGTCCTCTCTTCTGTGTCTCATCCTCTATTTCTTGTTTCCTTTCCTTCTCTACTGCTCTAAACCAATCTGTCCATCCTTTATCTCTCTTTGGTCTGACTCAGATAATGCTGAGAGCGTTTTTGTGACTCAATATGTACTGACTGTGTGTCTCTGTGGTGTCGCCTCTCATGCCCATCTGCTCTCTTCCTCTCTTTTCTGTCAGATCTGCTTCTACTTTTCTGACAAGCTAATTGCTCTCCCACTGTTGAATAATTAAAAATGTATTGATTTACCATCAGTAGTGGCAGTGCATTCTGGTCAATGATAAGGATGTTCTGTATCTGAGCAATTTAGCATAATGTTGTGCAAATAATTGTAAGAGAGAAAGTGTGGTATTTCTTTTGTGTCATTAGATTAGAGTTACAGATGTCCAAATGTATCAGAGTGCAATGTTTAGAACTGTAAAAAGAAAAAAATACCTCCCAGTTCTGTCAATGATGGAGTCATTTTATATTACTCACTATTTCAGTGAAAAGGAAGTTCGAGTTGAAGTTGCCAGACAGAGGGAAGTAAAATGGCTTGATATGTTCTA
Source organism: Bovichtus diacanthus (assembly GCA_943590825.1). Classification (NCBI taxonomy): domain Eukaryota; kingdom Metazoa; phylum Chordata; class Actinopteri; order Perciformes; family Bovichtidae; genus Bovichtus; species Bovichtus diacanthus. Next base: position 5,632,975 of record CALSBV010010309.1, read on the forward strand.
CAACTGGGATAAATGGGTCAAACATCGCTTCCAGAAGGTATGCACGTCAGCCTTTCAGATGTGTTTGTAGGGCTGTACCGAATCATTCGAAAGTTTCATTCATAACATTGACATTCAAATTCTAAATCAACATTCAAATGTTTTTTTGTGCATGTCTATTCATTCTGTTGAAACCCGGTATTTCTGCAGAGTTGCAGATAAAGATTAGGCTACACTCATATTATTTGTATATTACTATTTGTAGAATTAGATTCCAGTGGTGGCTGCAAAGGATTGTTCGTGTGATCCAAACATTTCCAATATAATCCATATTTGTTGGCGTTATGCCTTTTCAAAAACAACATTTTCACTGCTCTTCAGCTTGCCGAACACAAAGAGAGGCACACACTGATGAGTTGTATTCATTCAAGAAGGGTGATTTAATTAAAAAATATATATTTTTATCATTTAATTAAAAATGTAATACGATGAATCGTGATAACATCATAAAATATGATGACAGACATTTAAAGCTTCATTCAGAACATTCGGTACAGCCCTAGTGTTTGGAAATGTTTTTAGATATACAGTACTTGGATTGGTTATACTTGACACAATAACAGAGCTAATACAGCGTGTGTCTTTTTGTGCGTTAAAGGTGAAGTTGCGCTGCAGGAAGGGGATTCCATCTTCTCTCAGATCCAAAGCCTGGCAGCTGCTGTCCAACAGCCAAGAGCTCTTAGATGCCAACCCTGGAAAATTTGAGGTATCATTGTGACCATGTTGTCTTTTGACTTATTTAAAAAAAATTAACACAGAGGATAAAGGGTATAACAAAAAACACAAGGTTTAAGATGCTGTCATAAATTCACACAGACAAATATGTTGGTTTATTCATTATAAGAGATGCACAATTGCAATTTTCTTGGCAGATTCCGATTTTTTTTCTGTCTGATCTGCCTATTCTGATTTTTGCCTTTTTCGTTTTTTTCTTTCTTTTAAAAACTATAATTTACGGTATACACAAAAATTATTGTGTGGAAATTTGAAAATGTAAATCGAATATATGAGACTGGTCGGCCGGTCAATCGGTGCATTTCTAAATCAGGCCCCCTAGTATTTAAGACATAAAGGAGAAAAGATATATACATTATTATAAAACATTTGGTAAAATTCATCCTTTTTTCATCCATTTAGTTTGATCTTTTATTCTTTAAATCTTTTCTCTTAATTCTTAAACTTTTCTCTATTTTTTTGCATAAAGTTGGTTGTAGCCGGGTTGAGAATATTTAAGGACATTGAGGAAGCTACAGTATTTTTATTGAATAACTGACTCAATGTGGGGAGCTGAGTAGGGCAATTTTAGCTCCAGGGGTGCTATAGGGGCGCAGACGCAGACCAAGTGAGCTGTAAGCCACTTATCAGGACCGGTAATCCTGCCTGCCCAGCCTTTGGTCCACGTTGGTGTGTGTGTGTGGGGGGTCCCAGCAGTCAATTTAGTATTGTTTGTGTTGTCTGAGGAAGACTCTCAAATGTGGTTTCATACATGCCTTTGCAGTATAATAAACTTGGAAACTGACTTCATGAGTTAACAAGACTTTTTTCAAAAACTTTTATTTAATGTTTTTTTTACTGCAGGAGCTGGAGAGAGAGCCGGGAGAAGCTAAATGGTTGGACATTATAGAGAAGGATCTACACAGACAGTTTCCCTTCCATGAAATGTTTGCTGCTCGTGGTGGCCACGGGTAAAAACAAACAAACACACACCCCAATTCTATTTTCTTCATTGTTTTTTTTTTTACATTGTAACAGTAGTGGAAGCATTTATTTGCATTTTCTCAAAAGTCTGTTAAAATTTTGTGATACGTTTAGATGCGAATCTGGCTAAGTTTGATCTTGGTGTAACTGAATAGAGGTTACAACCAACAATAAAAATACGAATGAATCATTTAAAAACAACAATATCATACAGAAAACTATGCCAATATAGGATATTGAAAAATAGGAAATGAATGAAAGATATGAAATTGCAATACATATAAAAATATTATATATTATAGCCGCATGATCTGGTGCATAAGTATTTTGGTGGATTTGGCCACTGGATAATTTTGTTGTTTGTTCCTGCAGGCAACAGGATCTGTACCGGATCCTGAAGGCCTACACCATCTACCGGCCTGACGAGGGTTACTGCCAGGCTCAGGCTCCAGTAGCTGCAGTGCTGCTCATGCATATGCCTGCTGAGGTGAGGGGCTGCTGAGCCATTGGGGTAAAGGTTCTCACTAGGTGGGGGAGGAAAAGGGTTTCCATGCACACTAATATTCGACTATTATTCAGAATATGTCAATAAATGGATATTATTCAGGTTTTGTGAGCTTTCTTCGACATGTGTACAGCTCATTTGGTAAATGAGTCTCAATTATGGTTTCTACCGCTGACCTTTTCAAAAAGGTGGTTGAAGGAATGAAAGAGGCAGGCTGTGCAGTTCGCCACTAGTAGAAAACTTTAAATAATACTTAAAGTGTTGTCTTTTTGGGAATAAGGGCTACAACTTGTGCATGGAAATGTAGTCCGGTTCAGTTCTGTAATGATTACTGAACAGTCTAATTACTTTACAAAGCATCATTAATACATGGGCCAATGTTGAGTTGTGTTGAAATTATGTTACCTGGACTAGAATGAATAGAAACATACCTACAATTTATTTTTGTGTTCCTTGATCCCGAAATGCCTCAATACCCTAACACAAAGGTATGCAAAAAGCAGAAATGTGTCTTTGGTTTGCATGTGCAAAATCAGCTATTGAAGGGTACATAAAAACACATCATATTACACGCAGACAGTACACATTAAAATACATTTGCATCAAAACTATACACAATAGAAGCTACATTAAAAGTAGCACCAGGTACTTGATGTTGAGGACTGAATCATCACTAAATAAATGAATATGAAATGCATTGCTGTGTGATGATGTAGCAAGCTGGCTTCAAAACGTAGCTGTCCTCGCTGATTAATATATTTGATGGCAACAGGGACAAACAATTTTAGAAATATATATAGATGTGTTTTTTTTATGTTTTTTCTTTAGATTAAATCATGGTTTGTTTTTGTTCATGCGTGATCTCTCTCTGTTTATCCCTCCTCCGCTGACACATAAGAAAAAGAGAGTGGGCGTGCGAGAAAGCGAAACAAAGAACTAAATTAAAAATAGTAGCAGACTGGTGACACTGCTGAAACTTCACTGACCAGACTAAAACAACAAGGTGTCCTGCAAATATCAAGCTTGTGATACAGACAGGACTCAAGTTACAGACCTTTTTACAGCAAGGTGACCAAGCAGACCTGACTAATCTATATTCTGAAACCGGAGTTCATTCAGTCCCATATATAAATGGGGGTCAGTGTGAGGGAGTTTTGTACTGATGTTATGATACTTAAATCGCAGTATGTGTGTGTTTATGTTCTAATGACGCTGGGACAGTTGCTGTAGTTGATGCCTGGTAGCAGCAAGTGTGTCTTTATTTACTGGAAGTGTTCTCACACTTTCTGTTTAACTGAATATGAGATATCGTGTTCACGAATCCGTCCCATTCTCGTGAACACGATATCTTGAGGGATTTCTTCAAATCAGACACAAAGAGAGTTAATCAGAGATTAACTGATTAGAATTTGAAGCTCAAGGTCACTGTGACCTCACAAAACACGTTTATGGCCATAACTCAAGAATGAATATGCTAATTATGACTAAATTTCATACAATAAATTATGTTTCAACACACAACTTTCTGAAAACATTTAAACCTCATTTGCAGTTGATTGCCAACCTTAAATGTTATATTTTGGTTTTGTTCACAGCAAGCTTTTTGGTGCCTCGTCCAGATATGCGAGAAGTACCTTCCTGGCTACTACAGCGCTGGACTGGTGAGTGAATGGACTCACTCTTTGTCGGACCTTCGTGTCCGTTTTCTCAGGTTTACTGACTTGTCATTTCTGTCTTTAGGAAGCGATCCAGCTGGATGGCGAGATCTTCTTCTCCATGTTGCGGCGTACGTGTCCGATGGCGTACCGTCATCTAAAGAAGTTCAAGATTGACCCGATTCTCTACATGACTGAGTGGTTCATGTGCATCTTCTCACGCACCTTACCATGGGCCAGTGTACTGCGTGTATGGGACATGTTCTTCTGTGAAGGTACAATTCATATCCATACAGTAACACTGTATGAGTGTGTTTACTAGGGCTGTGTATTGGCAAAAATCTGGCTTTACAATACGTGTCATGATACAGGGGTTACAATTCAATATATTATACTGTGAGCAAGGTGACTTACTTTTGGGGAAAAATGTCTAAAGTATAAAGAACACACTGCCATATGCATAAATTCGGAGTTAAAATTTTTTACTCTTGCACGCTTACGCTACCTCCTGTCTCAGTTTACATTGTTACTTCGCATTGGAAGAGTTAAAAGATAGATTACAACACTGCTATCGAGCGGACATGGGTTTAAACTTAACACAATGAACCATTGTCTGTCACAAATCTTTGCATGTAAACTGTAAAAACTGAAAAAGCTTCTGCCGGTCAACGTGTCCTGTAAGATTTCAATGTACCGGACAAATGGGAGAAATTTCAATCAAATATTATCTCAGTTTGTTGAGCTTAAAAACTGTTAATAGGCAGACATATATAAAGAATTACATCATCAAGGCATGTAGATTTCTAATATTGTTTAGTGAAAAGTGGGCTACTTTGCATGTTTACCATATTTTACAAATAAAATATGTCTGTCTATGGACTCATGCATAATAACGCTCGTAACATTTTAATTATGGCGTGCTGCTACTGAATTAAAATCTAATAATTTCTATTTGCTATAGGTGTTTTATAAAAACAAAATACCCTAGAATAAAAGCTCTTTGAAAACAAATGAAACAATAACCTATTGCTGCCTCGTATCACTCAACCTTTTATAAGACCGGGGCCACACCGCCTGCCAATAATATGATGCCACACTTTACAGTCAAAACTTCTATTGAGATTGTCGAATGAAGCTTTGAATGTTTGTTGTCACATTTTATGATGTCATCACCCAAAAAAAAAAAAAAAAATCCTAATTCCTCAATTTGAATAAAGTGATTCGTTTGATAAATCAACTTTCTTTAATGAATACAGTCAGTGTGGGCCTCCCTTTGTCTGTGGCAAACAGGATAGCCAACAAATAGGGATTGAAGCATACTATTTTGTTAAATAAAAACATGTGAATTTTGGAAATTATTACAAATTTTAACTTTTGGACAACACACTGGACTTATTAAAAAAGTTTGGATGGCACGAGTCAGACACAATCCTACAGAACCACTACTGGAATCTAATTCTACAAATAGTATAATACTAATAATATCAGTGTAGCTTAATCTTTATCAACATCAGCAAAGAACCATCCAGTACAGCCTTACTTGCTTAAGTAGAAATGTTTTTTTTGCATTTTTTCTTTGTAGTTTGACAGAAACCTGACTTAAATCTCTGGTTGTAGGGGTGAAGATAGTGTTTCGTGTGGGCCTGGTGCTACTGAAACAGATGCTCGGCTCTGTGGATAAACTTCGAGAACTACAGGGCATGTATGAAACTATGGAGCGTCTCAGGAACATCTCACCTGACACTATCAGAGAGGAGGTATTGGTACAGGAGGTGGGTCTTTTTTTCTCTTGGCTTCATAGACCATGTACAGAAACAAAACCTGCTTCTGTTTTTACTCAGCAACACGAGTTATGAGTCACTTTGTCTTGTAGTGCCCTGTCTAGTAATCATCACTTCCTCTGTCTCGTCCAAGGTTATAAAAGCTTTGATTTTTCAATTAGTTTTAATTTTGTTTTAATTTTGACTTTTTAATTTAATTTGAGTTTAGTTTAGTTTTAGTTTGTTTTCAGCGTGTGTTTGCTAGATTTAGTTTAGTTTGAAATTTTTAGAAATGTTTAGTTTTAGTTTTTATATACTTAGTTTCTTTTTGTTAGGGCCAGATGTAATGTCTCAGAAGTATGTAGCTACATATGCATATAAAAACATCGTGGAGAACTTTGAGAATGGCCATAATATTTAATGTTTACTTTAGTGTCGGATGTGAAGCAATTGCGGCATAGCTCAATCTCCTGGAATATAAAGTCTGTTCAATTTATGTGTTTCTATGTCACGAGAGTTGACGGAAATGCATGCTCTCTCCTTTTTCCGGTTAAAGCTAAAGAAATGTAATTAAATTAAATTAAATTAAATTAATTATTATTTTAATTTTGATTTAGTTTTTTAACCAGGCAATGTTGTTTCAGTTTAGTTTTAGTTTTTTCTTAATGGATATCGTTTTCATTTATTTTCAGTTTACTACCAATTTTTTTCACTGCATATTTTCATTTTAGTTTACTATAATATCCCCGGTCTCATCCTTATCTGATGTGTCTACCAGATTATCATTCTCCCAGTGACGGAGGCACTCATAGAGAGGGAGGGCAGCATCCAGGTGAGGAAGTGGAGAGAGTCCAGAGGGGAGCTGACACACCAGCCGGCCCGCCGCCTCCACGGTACGAGGGCCCTTTACGAGTACAAACGCCGCGCCGCCTCCATCAGCTCCGGAGGCAGCTTCTCTTTCCTGGGAAGCCAGATCCCTGCACCAGGACCCCTTAGGGCCTCGTCGAGCCTCCTCTCACTGCCTGGCTTCCGCAGGTCCAAGGCTCCTTTCCACTCTCAAAACAAGAAGGGCTCCTTCTCAGGGCCGTCAGGAATGGAGGGCCTGATGCATCAGTCCCGTCCTGCAGTAACGTCAAGCCCGGAACGAGGCCCCAGCCATAAACCACCTATTCCTCCAGGGGCAGGTCAGAGGGCACCGGCACCCCAAGCTCGGAGCCCCTTAGTCAGGGGGGCGGATGGCTCATCAGGTGGACCTGCTCAGGCCTCAGAAGACACCTCGGCATACGGCCAGCCTACTGCTTCAGCCCCAACACAAAGCACAGCACCACCGCCCACCACACTATCCCCCTCCCCTAAAATCGTCTCTGAGCAAATTACTCCTACTATCCCCTCTCCTACTGCAAACAACAACCCTCTGCCGCCAATTGTAGATTCAAAAAAAGAACTGCCGTCAGCGGCTGAAGCACCAACTGGAGAGGAAGAGGTAAAGAAGAAGAAGAAGAGCAAAGAAGACAAGAAGAAGGAAAAGGAAGACGAGAAGAAAAAAATGAAGGAAAAGAAAGAAAAGGACAAGGCTGAAAAAGAGAGGTTCAGGAAGGAGAAAGAGAGGCTAGAAAAAGAGAAGAAGAAGGGGGGGAAGAAAAAGGACAAAGGAGGAGGTGAAGCTGAGGACAAAAACGGAGCTGCAGCAGCAAGAGATTCGGCCTAGTTTTCCGCCCTGTCATTCCAGGATAATGAAAAGGGACGCTGAACAAAAAAAGAGGTCGGGCGAACAAAAGAGTGATTAATTAAAAAAAAAAAATGGGATGGCTTCCTGTGTAACGCATCATTTCAAAGACTTAATGTAGTCCCAGAACTACGGTGGGGAAAACTGGATCATTGTTTTAATGGCACCTCGGGGGGTTTTGCCCCTCGCTCAATGTTTTCTTTTTCACCAAGTTTTAGTAAGATGGGACAAATTTCCTTTTTCAACTGGAGCATGGACTGTGAATTACAGATTACAGTCATTATCTATTTTAGTTTGTTTTTTTGTTTTTTTATTCTTCTTTTTTTTTTGTTGTCATTTTATTATTTTAATCAGATTGATGGCAGTGGATAAAGAAACATTGGCTCAAGGGATTGTTGGACTGAAGGTTTGCAGAAATAGTTATAGTGTCATAGAGTATGTAAATATAAAGTCTACCTACAGTACATAGGATCCTGTTAGCACTCCACATGCCCCACCATTTCTCATCTGTGGACAGGTTATCTGGATCCCCGTCACAAAAAGAAAAGAAAACCTTTCGTCTCAAACAGGCACTGAAGGCAGAAATGCTAGTAATGTTGTTGAGGATGTATTTATTGTCATGTTAAATGTTGTGAGTGAGTGTGTGCCTTAGTAGTGTAGTGAGATGTGTTACTGTTCTATGCGTGGCCTCCCGGTTTTCAGTCTGGCTGCTTTTTCTCTCTCAAGTCAAACCATTTAATCCTGAGTGGTTCTCCCCAAATTCTGCTTACAGTGGAATAAATCTGAAGGGGGAAATGGAGAGCTGTACACAGACAAAAAGAGGGAGAAAATTAAGAATACAACCAGACACCATGACGTGGTGTTTTTTAATGGTATGTGTGTGCTTTTTTTTGTCTCTGACAAAAGCACACTTGGGGAGCATTTTATTGTTTTTATTTAAATTTAAATTGTGTCTGAGGTAGAGTTTGGCAAAAAGCGGGCGCAATATTATTGATAAATTGGTTGCGTGAAAACATGCTATACCCAGCAGTGACCATGCACGAGTCCTGCAGACCAAATGTCCATCTGTAAAATTAGTATTATTTTTGCGTTTGACGAACAAAATCCTACATATTTCATTTAGCCAAATTTCAGCATGGGTGAGAACTTAAGTTCATTAACCCATTACAATGTGATTTCAAGTATCTTAAGAGAATGAAGGATGATTTTTGCACTTGTGATTCTGTCACAAAGTACCACTGAAGTCGACCACTCCGTTAGTGTAGTGAGGTAGAAAGTGAGGGTGTCAGCGGGCTGGTTTCATACTTTGAAATCTGCGCCTCGAGGACCTATAGGAAGCCACTTGACTGGAGGTGCCAGGTGTGCCAATGTAGCATTAACCTCTGATCTTAGACCTGCGGGCTCTGATGTATTTATGTACAAAGTGGTTAATTTAATCAAATATAGTATATTATGAATTATTATTATTATTTTGGATCTGACTATTTTTCTATGTGAGTAAGAGACACCTGGTTGACTGGAACGATGGCCGACTACACTCTGTGCAGGGGGATCATTTAAGTGTTTCTTTTTCATTTATTTCCCTTTTTTTTTTTTTTTTTTGCACGCGAAGTCCTCTGCTTTTACACAACAAACTTGATGCATGTCTTTTCTATTATTTAAGTTTACCGTCACTTTTGGTTTAGTCAACTATAGGTTCACGAGTCTCCAGTTTACTGAAGTGCAGTATTAAATAGACTTGAGTGGAAAAATGGGCCTCTGACAAAACAAGCAGTGAGAGTGATGCAGACACATTATTTGGGAGTTGAAGGTCTTAATCGTACTGTATAATATACTAAGGTGATTTATGAGCTTTGAATAGTTCTGTAATTCGAGATCTTAAGTATGTCTGTCTCACCAAATTGTGTTTTCATGATGACTTCTGGACTAACTCCCTAACCTATTTACACTCAGTGTTCTGTACTGTAACATATTTATGCATTAAACTGCACTGAACCCCATCAGTATACGATGAATAGTGCCAGGTAGTAAGTGTAAAACCTTTTGATGGCAAAAAAACATTGATGCTCTTTAACTGTACTGTTTTTGTAGTTAAGGATTAGAGGGACTTTCGTGTAATTGTAGCCAACATGTCCTGCATATTCATTGTTTTTCACTTATTTCAGATCATTTAAATATATAAATAGCACACACTCTCTCTCCCTCCTCTATTTTGACGCCAGTGCATTCATAGGCACAGATTAGTGTAGTGTTAGTGAGGATAACCTGAACACATCTATGCAAACCATCCTCCATCATGACAGTTGATGGTGTGTGGCGACAGCAGCACTGATTTCACCTCTGATTATGAAGATCAGATTGGTGCCATGGGGAAACATGAATTTTGTTTTCAGTAGGTATTTTTCTGAGCACACTTTCATGCCCGTGGATTACAATATTTTCTGAGCAATACATCATCACAGCTCATGTTTTGATGATAATGTCATTTCTCCTATTTCAGAGGGCTCAAGATGCCGTGATGATCAAATGAATAATCTTGCTAGCTTGTGGAATCAGCACTTAGCGCTTCCAAACTGAGGACGAATCAAGAAATGCATTTCTATCAGGTCCTTTGTGCATTTCTGCATTGATCCTAAAATCGTCGTTCTTGATTGTAGTTTATTGGGAATGACTACCACACTGATGCAAATATTTGAAGAAGAGTTTCAGCTGTTTTTCTCCCCATGTCGTTATGTTTTTTGTGTTTTTAAGTTTACATTGTCACTCTCTGGCGAAAGTGAAATAAAATCATAGCTAATTGAATTCATTCCTTCAGATCTACAACTGATGTATTTAATTGATGATGATGATAATGACATTTGTGATGAGTAATAAACCATAATATATTAAATCATGGTGTTTTTGTCTTTCTTGGTGTTTCAATTGTCTATGAAGTTCTGTTTGATTATTTGCTATTAGTGCTTTTAGTGCAGACATACATTAGGTGCTGACTTTGGATTAAATGTATTTAGCAGGCTCTTTTATACATGCAGATGTGAAGCCGCTCCACTAGATGTCACTAGATAAATATTCATGAGGAATTTTGATATTTATTTCAGTGTTGTTGCCTCCCACAGACCCACTGAACAGAGACACTATTGTACAAAAGGAAAGAGGTTTTATTCACAGTTTTTCCCTTTTATTCATTACAGAGGAAAGGCTAGGAAGAGTTCAGCTTATGGAAAAAAAGATGATTTAATGGTTGCAAGAAGGAGCGGAGGGAAAAAAATCGAAGACTTGAATGTTTTCTTTCGGCCGTTTCTCTCCCCTCCTTCAGTTTTATGTTGTTTTTTTTTTTTGTTTTTTTTTTTTCACTTTTCCAGAAAAAAAGTTGTCTTCACTTTAAGGAAGAAGCTTTTTCCCTTCCTATCCTGCAAGTGTGCTCCCTCCTCCCACCTTTTCCACCCAAGAGGACATCTTCAAAATTTGGAATGAGGTCCTCATATTTTGTGTGTCCCTATCCCAGTAGTAAAGCTGTCTTCTTCACAGATACTGAGGGAAGGACAGAGACACGTTTCATTAACACAAACACCTCAGAGGCGGAAGTGACCGGGCAGACAGAGATATAGAGGTGAGAAGACAGAAGATGGTTGCAAGGAAAGGAAAGGTTTTTGAGAAAAGCTTGTGGATGGAAATGATGTTATTGGATATTTTTTTTATTGGAAATCGCCTCTATTCCCCATAAGCAAACATAGACACCCAGTGGGCATCAGCCGTCTCATGTGTCATTGTGACAAGTCTTTGGTTTGACCATGAACGGCTGAGCACATGGGTTTACACATAAGGAGAGCAAGGAGGAAAGGAAGGCAGAATAGCAAAGGGATTGCTGTATTTTTTGGCTTCTAGCGTTCTCTTTACTCCTCCTTCTCCTCTCCGTGTGTGATGACATAGCAGATGTTCTTGTAGTCTACGTTGCCGGCAACATCTGGGGGGAAGGCGGACCACATGTTCTTAATCTGTGGGAGAAAATGAGGGTTGGAAATTCAGCATGGCAGGGGATGTACTATTTTACTGATATGTTGACATGTTTTTGAGATACTGGTCAATTGGTCAAGTAAAAAAAAACCAGGCTAAACTTAACGTTTAATAATCTTTGTTCAAATATTATAATTAAATTGTTCAAATATATTTTTTTTAGCACCATAAGTGAAGCACCATCGTTATCCATTACTTTCGAGAGAAGGCAGACATCTGTACAGGTCGATATCTCCAACACTCGGCAATTTACACCAAAAGTTTAGGAACAATATGGACAAAGGCTGTTGACCACGAAATGTGTACTTGGATCCCATGTTTTGTTCATGTTGTCCCTCGCTTTTGAAAATGTATTTAATTGATTATATATTTTTACGATTGTTAAGTAAACTCATAAAAGCAAATCTATATGTCACAGGTGGCTGAGCACTTTGAGATATGTTGAATAACAGTAGGCAATGAGACCAACTAGCCAGTCTGCCAAAAACATGCAGTATTCCTCAGCAGGCTGGTGATTTTACCTCCTCCTTGGAGAACCTGTCGCACTGAGTGGTCAGGAGCTCCTCAAGGCTGGAATGAGCAAACAGACAGATTTTGGAGTCAAAATTTGAATAAATCCTATTTGGACATGCATGGTGAACATAAAATCATAGAAATCAAAATGCTCACAATTCCTTCTTGATGCTTCCAGTAGCCTCAGGGTCCAGGACCTTGAAGGCGGTAAGAATAACGTCCTCGGGGTCAGCACCTAGTGAGGACAAGGCAGAAAGGTTAGTTACCTTTACACAGACTGAAAACGGTGGAAGAAGCATTCAAAACTTAAGCAAAAGTAGCATTACCCCATAATAATTATGAGTAAAAGTCCTGCATGCAAACGTAAAAGTATAGATGTATAAGTAATCAAAAGTAAAAGTATTTATTGTCCAGAACAGCCCCAAGCAGTGCTATATTATTATATTATTGGATCATTATCATTGATGTATTTATATGTATTTCCATTTAAGGTAGGTGGAGCTAATTTTAACTACTTCATACACTGTTGAGTAGTTTAATCTCTAACAATGCATCATATGTAATAAACTGACCGTCTATTTTTATAACATCTTAATCGAAATAGTAACTATTGCTGTAAATAAATACAGTGGAGTAAAAAGTACAAATCTTCCCCCTGAAATGTAATGTAGTATAAAATAGCATTTAATGGAAATGCTAATCAAAGTATAAGAATCCCAAAATTGTAGTTAAGTACAATACTTAAGTAGATGTACTACCACTGCCAACTGAATGTGCTTTAGTCCACTTTAGTACAATGTTAATATTGTAAAACACTCAACAATTTGGCAGAGACAGTTGATGAAAATTAGACGCCTACCCTTCAGCTTCTCTCCGAACATGGTGAGGAAGACGGTGAAGTTGATGGGGCCGCTGGCCTCCTTGATCATGGCGTCCAGCTCCTCATTTTTCGTGTTCAGTTGGCCTAAACAGCCCCAAAGAAATTCGGATTAGTACAAGAGACCACGAAACGCACAGTCCCACGTGCTTTTCCACTGTAGATTTATCCCACCACCACTCACCCATTGAAGCCAGAACGTCCCTCAGGTCATCTTTGCTGATGATACCGTCTCTGTTCTGGTCAATGATTGTGAAAGCCTACAAAGAAGAGCAGCAGACTATGTTATGACCGATGGGGAGATGGACTGTGTAGATGGACGGGTGAGAACTTTTAGGGACTCCTCTGTTATCATCTTAAAGTGGCAGCTGTTGAGTTTCTTTACAAATGTTGTTAGAGGATATTGTGCAAGAAAAAGTCTGCACCAAAAAATCTAGATCTGCCTGTAGTGGCCTTGAGAGGGGGTGAGGAGGGGGTGTTAATTTAGGAAAGTATCATTGGGAACAGCTGTCTGATCTCCTCACCCTGTGCAACTTACGTCTATGAAACTTAAGAATAATCTCTTGAATTTGAACACACTTCTCATCTCTCCCCCGGCCTTCCTATTTCCTACTCTCTCTCTCTCTCTCTCTCTCTCTGACACATACACACATACATAAACTCTGACATAGACAAAACACATTTCCCCGGCTGCTATCGTTCCATCTGTGCAATGTGTTAAGATCACCCTAATCATCATGTCATACATTCCCAAAATGGCACTCAAGAAGCCCGTATCACTTATCGGAGGAGGCATGTTTCCTCTATTCGCAGCACATGTCCTCTGGCAACGCATTGAAAACACCAACCGCATCATTATCCAGTCTCTTGGCAGCACATCCTTATAAAATCTCATCTCCCTGACCTTCCTGAATTTCAGCACACACCCTTCACGCCTCACTTCTACACTTTCTCCTTTTGCATTTTCTTTTTCTGCTCATCCAATCAAGTTCAAAAGTAATAATGGCACCCATAAAAGTTAAGTTTTTAAAACATCATCCTGTGCTCTTTCCTTTTTCTCTTCACATTCTCTGTCATGCACTACAATGTGCCTATCGAGGTGCAGTTGTTCTGCTTGGCCTTCATCCTGAAGAAGATGTCTGAGTGTCAGCTGGGCGGGAGGTCAAAGGTGAACAAAACGTGGAACGCTTCACATGGTGACAGAAATTTCAAAGCTCCTCCTAATGACATTCTTTAGCTTATTAAATTGTCATTTGAGAAGAGGGGGTGCATGCAAAATAGCAACTGCTGTGAAAATGGATCCAAGAGCTGCATAACCAAACTCTAATTTTGGTTCCCAGCTGCAGGAAACTTAACTTTAATTCAGAATCTCAGGCTCGATACATCAATCTATCGATGAAATAGAAGTAACACAGAAGTCTAATGCTCCTGAGGCTGCCATGAAAGATGCTCATAGGCTAGAAAAAAGGGGTTCCTGCATGGATGGAGTATTGCTGTGTGGCCGGACAAACCTCACCTCTTTGTACTCCTGAATCTGGCTCTGCTCAAACATGGAGAACACGTTGGAGGAACCGCCATCTCCTGCTGCCTGCCTCCTCTTTGCCTTCTTTGGTGCCTGGAGGACAAAAATATGAGTAAAACCTCCCAGCGATGCTTTTTTGCTTGTGACCCCTTAAGATTAAGAGATGTATACCTGCATATATCCGCTTAAAAGATTAATTGTTGAATTTGAATAATTGTTTGAAGCCCAGAATTGTAAAACTACACTTACAAAGAAAATAAATACATTTTGTGTAGCGGAACAATATTGTTCTTCTTTCCTGTCCCATCAATTATCCTTCAGATTCATGTTGTTACCTCTTAAAGAGGTCTTGACCCCCGAGTTGGGAAGCACTGCTCTAGCCGATGGCACAAGTTCAGGTGCAATTCTCAGGTTAATCAAGATCTGACGACCAATATGAGATGCATTTGGTTGCATGCGTTATGTAAAACTAGAATTTAACAACACATTAGTACCCAAACATCCTTAAAACTGCCTCACCAAGAACTGCAACTAAACAAAAAGTCAACAAAATGTCCAAAATGACTTCTTCATCTACTGGAAGTGATGACAAACCCTCACCCTCCCATCTTTTTTGTTAACATTATTTCAAAAAAGCATCAAAAAGCAGAGTTAATCCATAAGGTTTATTCCCCTGTTGATATTTCCACCAGAAGAGTGCAGAGATGTGGAGAAACCTGGTACTCACCATCTTGAGACGGTTTGAGCAGGAGTTTGGCTGATGAAGGAGGAGAAGGTAGTGTGAAGCCGCATCATACGTACATCCCCGGGGGCTTATATACCCCTCCTCAGGCCAATCTAACTTTAGCCTCAGCCTCAAGTTTGGATGGGGATAAAAAAGAGAGAGAGGGAGAGAGGGAGAGAGAGAGAAAGAGAGACCGAGAGAGGGAAAGGGAGTGAGAGAGGGAGAGAGAGAGAGGGAGAGAGAGAGGATGGTCAAGGATGAACTGATGGCAAAAGTGATAGAGACAGAATGGCAGTGTGGCGTATCACCTTACAGGAGATCAGAAATAGACCCAGGAGTCTTGGAATTAAGTAAACCTGATATCTGAGGGACCATGCTGCAGGTTTGCAGTCCCACGTGGACTAATAAGGACATTCGGGACATGGATGCTTGTTGGACCACTGGACACTGTCTCTCCACCCTCCTTCTGTCCACCTCCATCTGCCTGCAGGGAGGCACAGCAGCCACTCGCTGACTTTATTTTTGGTTTGTGATGTCCATTGCTGTATATTAAGGACTGAGATATAAGCATTTTATACCCTCAGCAACTGATGCAGCTTTTCCCATGTGCACAACTCCCCTGGCTTATTTTAATGATGCTAATGTCCAATTTGGGAGGGGCCCTGTAGTAACACCAAGTATGTACTATTAAAGCGTCTGGCTCATTTCTTAAATATCATCTCATCAAAATATCTCTTCACACAACAAGCAATATGGAAGAACAGATATTTCTAGTTCGTCTGCACAAGGCTATTTAAAAAAAACTGGGGTAAAAATAGAAATGAATTATACATCTTTGGATATGTATGCTCACACAGAATTGTATGTATGTAAAATTATGTATTACATATTGTAATACTCTCCAGATGCATTAATGCTTACTGGGCTTCACTTTATTATTATTATTGTTTTTCTTATTGTTATAAGGACACATATTTATTTATTAGTTACATATACATACATATATACACAAACACATGCATAAACATATATATAAAATAAAATCTCAAACATTATTGTAATGAAACCATCACAAGCCAAAAAGGTTGGGAGACATTGAATCTTGTCTGAATCTGAATTTGTAAAGCAACTAGTAACTTTAACTGTCAGATAGTAAAAATGACAATATTTGCTTCTTTACTTACATACATTTACTGTCAAAGCATCTAATTATATTGATATATTTAAAGCTGTTTTATTAGTTTTTCTTTAATTAATTCATTTATTTTTAAATGTAGTTCTTTTATATTTTGTTTTATCTATCTATGTTTGACCACTTCTTGAAAACCTTGTTTTTATTGCAATTTTCTGTGTATGACGTTCTTTTAAATTTTCTTTCTTTGCACCTATATTGCACAGTGTTGAATTTAGTGAAGCACCCTCTAATTCTGGTTTTGAAAGGGGCTATAGAAATAAAGTTTCTTCTTATTATAGTTTATTATAGTTCATTTCTTTAGGACAGGATGGGATCGTCAGCATTAAATGAACAACAACATGCCAGCCAAGTGAAAGCACCATTAACCTCTGGCTGCCGTCCGGCTTTCTCATCACTACAAAGGTGTGTGTTTGGTGATTGGCCTCAGTCACACCTGTTTACCCCTGGACCCCCCCTCTCACGCTGTCTATCCACCATTTCTCCCCCCTATATATACGGGGATTACTTGTCAGGGTGATGGCAGCAGACATTCTCAGAATAGCATGAAAGGGACAGCTGAAGGCGACCAGAATAGCTAAATAAACTTGACAGTCTGCCAATGCGCCGGGCCCTGCAAACTGCATTCCTTCATTAGATATTTTCAGGTTTTATATCCAAATTTACCTCAGAGATAATCTGTTTTCATTTCATTAACAACTTTGTTAATCTTCTCTATTGGAGGACTTTATTTTTGGCCCCCTCTCTCAGCTCTTTGGTCAGGATTGTTTGTGTTTCCACTGCTGGTCGATCATGAGTCATGTCTCCGTTCTTTACTGGTTTAACATCCTACGGTAATTTGGATCAGACAGACGTCATTTTGTCTTGGGTGTACTTTATATCCAGAAACCGACGCTAGCTGTCAGACCTCCCCTTGTGTTCCTGTTGACCTTTGACCCCAGGTTCACATGACTATCAACACCTTGTTGCAGGAATGAAATACTGTATTCATACAGTTGTGACTGTGATTTAAAACAAGAAGTGTAGGTTTAGAGTATAGATTGACTCCATAATATACTTTTGCTCTTTGGCTTTACATTCAATATGAAACAAAGCCCCTTAAATTTAAACCCTAAATTATTATTATAATTAAGGTGGAATGTGTGCGGAAGCAGTCATTTTAAAGGCCGAAACAACTGAACATGACCTTTAACAGACCATTTCAAGCCCGAAATGTTGCTTTTGCTCCTTAGTACATGAATTACATGAATTAGTTTTTTTAAGGGAAAGAGTTTTTCAAGAATTTTCAAGAGTTTGTACTAGCAATTAGGTTTGACATTAGTTTACTGCTAAAATAAGTTATATTCTAACAATATGATAATAATTTAAAGCATATTATGTCTACCTTCCTGGAAACAATTTCAACAGTTTTTCTGGTTTGTCATAATGCCATTTTGCATTTTGGCACTCAATGCCATTAATTATTTGATAATGATAATACAAAATCAATATAATAACAGAAACTCAAAATGTTTTGTCTTTTCTTTGTGTGACAAGATTTGAGGCATAAAGCAAATTTGTTCAAAGACACATGCACTATTTCATTAAATTTTCTTGCATTTTACTTTTACAATATAATTTTTGAAGTTAGAAATGTGAGTATTGTTGTCAAACAATGTTACTGGTTATGTTTTTCAAATTTGTCTTGATAAAGAAATTTTAAAAAATAAAAGAGAAATAAAGTATATAAAGTCATAAATATTGCATTTATTGCAATAATATTTGGCCCACTAATTTCTATATGTTATAAATCACAGTTATCATTGAGAATAATCTCAAGAGTGGCAGCTGCTGCAGTTAACTGACTTTACAACGCAATAAAAAAACAATATAGTCTGACTTAATGTTTTTTTTACACAAGTGTTTCCATACAGATGTGACTACATTTCTGAGGGTTGTTGCTGTAACGTGACACATGTCGGCACGCTCCTCTGGAGCCATCTATCACTTTTTAGGTGATCGGTATGTCTGTCTGTAGGATCAGGAATGTGGAGAAGTCCCCAGCTTGACCTATGGAGAAAGAAGACCTCAAGGAAGCTTTGTGACATGCCACACGTCAGAGTTGGATGATATATTCTGGTGTGTTTGAGTACCTTGGTTGCCCTTTTTTGTCATTTGACTCCGTATAGGATTGTGCTACATCAATCACCATACAGTAAATTTAAAATTTAAGTTAAGGTCAGACGGCAGCTTTTACTTTTCACCGTCTGCTGGCATTGAACTTGGAGGAGGCTGAATGAACAGTTTCATTATAAAGCTTATTAAACTTACACATTTTTTGTCTCACAATCAGATGCTTTGTCTCATTAATCCAGTGGAGTCAATGGAAATTACAGTCAGACATGTTGTGATGATCCAACTAAATGAGCGGATAACTTAATTAAAGGCACCTAATTTCCCAAAATATTTATCCAGTTATAACACCAGCTGCATTATATTTGTCTTCTGCTTACTTCCATAAATAACTGTGCTGTTTCTGATTAAATCACACCGCTTACTCTCTAAATCAGGTGTTTCCCTCCAGCACACTACGCCTGCAGCCCCCTCCGCTGTTTACCACCTTCCTGACTGTCATATACGTTTAGTGTCTCTGAAGCTTCATAGGCTCACTGATTGTTTTTTACCAGTAAAAGGGACAGCAAATTAACTTCCTAAGCTTCAGTGTTCTCTGTGTTTTCCACATAATTCTTCTCAAAGTAGCTTCAAGATAAGATGAAATAATGTTCCCCACTCTGACCGGGATCCTGCTCAAATAAATCATGATCACAAGATCCCTTTTTTTTGCATTTTAGTTTAGTTTATTTCAGTCCTTTTCAACGTATACAACTCAAATACACGTATGAGTTTATAACTAATATGTTGCTTGGTTCATATTAATCAGCTACGTTTAGAATTCATACAATATATCTCTCTTATGTGGCATATGGCAGTAAAAGAGACAAATTCCATCTGTCTCATGCTTTTTCCTGTAAGTTTCCTTGTAATTCTGATGGAAATATGTTTTGCATTTTAAACATTTATGGACTAGACAAGTGACCAAAGTTGTGTTAGTATTTTTTGTATCAGCATCTGATTCTAAATCACAGATCTAGGGATGTGTTCAGGGTCCTGTATTGTTCATGCTGGCTCATTGTCACACTGTCACGGCTCACTGGGACAATCAGAAAGTATGGAGCTATCGTTAATGTTATTAGCAACACGTCTGTTTGACAAGTCAAACTGTCTGCAGTGAGGAAGGCCTATTACATCAAATGGAAACTTCTTGATATTTCACATGCTGCCTTTCTGTCCCTTTCTCCAGCCAGATTTCCACTTGTCCACCAGATGCCCTCTGACTTTTCCACCCGTCCCAGTGTCTCGACTCTCACATCCAGACACTCCCTCCGGCCCTGCAATAACCTCTTTCAGCCATTCCCTGACCTTCCCCGCCCATCTGCTCACCTGTTTTCACTTTCCCTCATAAGCCCTGCAGTACCAGCCCCTTTTCTCAAGTCATTTGCCACATTGTCAATGTTGCCTATACCTGTGCCTACCTGCACTTTCCCCTGCTGTCCTGTGGACTCAACACTACTTCTGTTTGGACATGCCAGTAGGTCTAAGCTTTTTCACCTTTGCCATAAACCCGTGAACTGTTGCTGTTGGCCTGCATTGTCAGAATTCGGGTCCATCCCTTGTTGCCTCGCACTCACCCGTGTGACATCTCGGGCTTATTTCCATACATTAACCTGTAATTCTACCAGAAACACTTTTTACCTTTATCAAACTTCACAATCTTAAATAAAATTTGGAGAGATGCACGATATGGATTTTTTTCAGCCGATAACCGATAATTACCTGCTTCTCATGATTGAGACCGATAAGATAACGTGTAGCTGTAGTTTATGCACACCTGAGGATAAGAAAGGCTAAGATGTAGTGAATAAAGATTGATGATATTCCTGACCTACCCAAATCCAACCAACATCACTATTGTTAACATAACACAAACAAAGAATAGTCCTGACTCAAATGTTCATTTGTTTTTTTTCTGGTAAAATACATCAAAAAACTTGTATTGCAGTTGTGTTGTCTTCCTCTAAAAACCAAACCAACTTTTAGGATTTATAGTATACTGCCACCTACTGTATCAGTGTGTATATGCTGTGCTTGTTAAGTCAATGAAATTGTATTATCAGCTGATAATTTATCGACTATAATTGAATTACCGGAATAATACATAAGAATATAAATGAAATCAAAATTTGAAACAATGTTATGTTTCTCTTTGTATTTTATGTATCAGAATCTTATTTTATATCACGGATGTATGGATGTGTGTGTAAGTTAACTTATTAATCATGAGACATTTAAGTCAAACTGCTTTTATTTTTCATGACATGAAAAATATATAATAATATTTTCTTGCCAGATAGCCTTTCTATGCTGTGGATAAAATTGCTAATTGCACTTTTTCAATGCTAAACTGTTTAGGGAATTATACAGGAACATCTTCAATGCAATTAGCAGCAGGTTGCAATTAGCAGAACAAACAAGGATAGAAAGTCTTTTTCATGGAGGACATTGTGACAGGTAACTAATGAAGTTTGTGTTAATATCTTTGAAATTCTTCCTGTAACATTTTGTTTTAAAACTTTATGACCTAGGACCTAGGTTGACAGATTGATTAAAAAAATTTTGTGCAATGAAAAAATGTATAATATGCTTTGTTTAATATTGCTTTATAAAGCCTTTTTACACCATAGATGAACATAATTGCAACATGTGTGAATAACTGCTCAGGAAACGTTTATGAATATGCAGTTGGCAGCAGGTGTGCAGGTTCCAATTAGCAGCGAGTACATTAGAACAAACAAGGAATAGACGTTTTTCATGGGAGACATTTTGACATGTCACAGTACTAAAAAGTATAAATAATACTGTTAAGGATGGCTGAATTCCATTAAGTTGCTTAAGTTTCAGGGGTCGTGTTGGCTCACTGTTACACTGTCACGGCTTACGTAGACACTTAAATAGAACAGAGACATTGTTAATGTCAGTGATGTCAGTCAAAATGCTGTAGAGAAAACACTGCTTCACGTCCACTATGCGCAGATGTACAGACCCCAGCAGTACCTGCACTTGGGACCCTTAGTTTGCAGATCCCTTGCTCGTTCTCTGTCACAACCCATGGACACTTTAAGGCCTTGGCTTAGGAAAATTACAACTTTCTGTAAAACAAACCTAACATAGAAATGATCTAAACTGATCATATGAAACGGAGGGACATTTAGCACATTTACAGCCTGTGTCTGGGCCTCAGACTCTTATTTTTTTAAATACAGTTAAACCCACAACCCTTCAGGTTCAGTTCCTTTTTAACACGCATGAACCTCTCCATCTCACTTCCTCTTAAATGGTCTCTAACTGTCAGGTTTTCTTTCACCCCAGGTCGATGAGATGTCCATCACTACGTTCCTCTTCTGCTCGTCGACTCCTCAGCCATTCCTCTCTCGCTTTCTTCACTTCCTGGCCATAATAATCATGAAGTTTGCTGAAGTCCTCAAGTGGATCAAAACCCACCAAAGGCCACTCGCCGTACAAAGGTGCCGGTCCATTAAGTGGTGTGACGTGAGCATTTCTCCTGGGCCACAGTTTAGGGGACTTTTTAGACACCACTTTAGTGGGCGTTGACATTGCTTGTAAAACAGTGCAGGCGCTGAAGCTCCTCACCTCCCTGACCACTGCTGATCGCCCCTGCACAGGGAAGAAGTTAGTGGACTGTTTGAGGGCACTGACAGAGGAGCTGTGACGGGATTCACCAGAGCCTTGTTGCTGTTTAGCTTCTGCAGATGGAAAACAGGAAATGAACAAACATTTAGACTCCTCATAATAACTAAATATAACATTTACAACATATTCATATCTATATATTTACAGCGGAAAATGGGCGACGAAATTCATCTACCAGACCCACTAAATGTATCTTAAACCTTGATTGTTTCATCAGTACAAAAACTGATTGAATTAAAATGAAAACTGTTTGAAAACAACAATTTTAGGTTTCACAGGGGTTTGTGTGCTGGACTATTTCTTGGATGGGAGCAGCAACTTCCTGGAGTCTCTGCTTGTTGCCTCACAACTAAAAATAGTCCTGCACATAATCAAATTTGAACATCTTTCGAGGTGCTGGCAGGCATATTTCCTTACCTTTGGCCTGAGCCATGCTAACTGTTTCCATTCTTTATGCTCATCAGCTAATGGCTAGCCTAATTTTTAACGGACAGATATAAGTTGTACTGATCTTCTCATCTAACTCTCCACCAGAGAGTGACTAATTCCGAAAATGTAAAACTATTCTTGTAAACAATATTTAAGAAGTAATAAGATGCCAAATAAGCAAATTATAATGCAGGCAATGAGATAAAAGTTATAGAAATATCTATTGGCACCAATTAACAGATTACATATAACACACCTTCATACTGCCTCCCCAAGTCTCTCACCAGCAGGGAGAGGTAACAGTGGCTGGCTGAGAGCAAAGCTTTCACCCAGCTCTCTTGGGTCGGACCATCCCCTGCTGCAAATCTGTATGTTTTGAATCCGGGCCCTTCAAACATCAGGGAAAAGGCAAACTGTCCATCAGACTCAGAGCGCCGTACTGCACAGCCCTCCAGCACAATGACACCCAGCAGGTGTCGGTCAGCGGGGCGCTCCTGGTAGAAAAGCAGGTTTGCCTTCAAGACAAACCACCGGCGCTGGTAGGTGGCATTTCTCTCTTTCTATAAAGAAACATGTCAAAGTAAAACAGGATTATTGCATTCGCCATTATATGGAAATCAGTACTTATGATTCAGTTATTTCATGCTGTCTATGTCTTCTGTTTATTCAAACCTTTTTGTAAAGGTATCCCTCTTTATCTACCGGAGAGGTGCATGAAAGGTAATGGGTCAAGATCTTCTCATGGAGCTTCATCCCACCAACTGAAGACGAGAAAGTGCTTTTACATTCAGAATCTAAAATATAAAAAACTGCATGACATGTAGAAGTACAACATAATCCAGAAATGGTAACAGGATTTTACTGTAACTACAAACCACAAAAGAATTCTCACTTTTCATTTTTTTTTTTTTTTTTTTACTCCACTCAATTTTTCTGACAGTACAGACATTAGTTACTTTTCAGATGAAGATTTTACATTTACAAAACCACATGACAAGCCTATAAAAGAAAATGTCTTATTGAAGATCAAACCAGTGGTTTTTAATCTTTCTACCTTGTGACCCTTTAAAAAAAAAATCTGTTTCTATTTGAGGCCTCTTGTCATGTTTCAGATGTGTATGATTTGTTTTCAGTTCCACCAAAGAGATGTTTCTCCCTCTCGAATGGTTTTATTTGAATAATTGTGCAGAGCTTTTCTTCTTTCCTCTCCTATTAATCTCTCGACCCCTCAGATTTATCTTGTGAACCTTTAGAGGGGCCCGACCCACAGGTTGAGAACTACTGGAAACTATAGGCCTATATAAGTCAATCAGCTATAACAGTAAAATACTACTAGGTATTGATACATCAATACCTAGCATTGACCATTAAGCAAACAGAGTATTTTTACTTTTGATACTTAAAGTACATTTTGCTTGTAATACTTCTTCACCTAATGGAGTAGTTTGTCTTCAAAGCATTTGTACTTTTACTGAAGTAAATGATATGAATACTTTCTGCAACATATTCTGACAAATATTTTAATCCATTAGCAAAACACTGATTTGAAATCATCAAGCAACCTGATTGTAAATAGGAACCACAATAAGTTTTTACTTTCCTGCTGAGTTCAATTCAGTAATATTTAGTATTAATATTATTAATTTATTATTATTTGGAGGAAATTGATATTAAAATCCATTTCGCTTGAGGTTTAAAAGCAGCTGTCAGTGTAACCCGAAGTGAACTAAAAACCAGGACCATTTGATTTAAATATACTGAATTAAAAGTCAAATACTACAAACTGCATTTATTGATAAGTTACAATGACAATAACAGTATACCAAATACCAATAAAAACACGTTTTCCTGTTTCCATAGTTTCAGACAGCACTAACAGAATAGAAAACAGTGACTCAGACTTACCTCTGCCAATGTTGAATCCCTCACAGGGTCATTACATTATTTACATTTACTGAAGATTATCTTCTCCGGGTCGTCAGAGTTCCTAAACATGAAGCCAATTGTTCATCAGCTCGATGCGTCCAGAACCAGACAATGTTTGAATATATAGTTTCAGGTTACTACCACTGGTTCTCCCTTGGGTACGAGAGGACGAGTGTTGAAATATAAATAACTCGCCCCACTTCCTGGTAACAAAATCCTGACATATTATATTCTCTCTCCTCTCCGCTTGAATCTACCCTGAGCTGCCTGGTGCAAAAGCCGCACCAAGCAGTCGCTGATACGAACTGTTACCTGGAAGTGAGATGCTGGATGTTGAAGTGAAGTTCAAGCCCTGATGTATTTGCCTCGGCCCTCTCACTTCTGCATTCTGTGTTACTTTTCTTGATTTCAGATTAGTTTTATTTTAATCTCTGGTGGTGTGAAGAGCAAATGTCCCTTTGTTAAAGGGAGAGGTACAACTTCTTTTCAGATATTAACATGTGTCAAATTCTCTTTGCTATTCTCTCTGCTTTTAAACCAATTTCATGCCCAAATAGTTCTCTCTTTGTTAAGCTCTGAAATAATAATAAGAAGTTTTGTATCAATGAAAAGTAAAGGAAGATGGGCATCACATAACCTTGAAATTGTGCCTCTACGTTTCTTTGCTTGTTGTTTCTATTTTCAACACACACTTATCCTTTTTATCCTTAAGGACCTCAAGCAATTCAAAATCTAAAAGAGTCCAAGGTGAAGAGTTTAAAGGTTTTTTATACTGGATCACGTCTCCACAGTCTGAGTCAAGAACTAAAATCAACTTAAAGGTTATAGCTTGAACCAGAATGCCACAATTTATATTTCAATTTATATATTCATTCAAAAGAAAGTGTTTAATTCCTGCACACTGTAATTGCTTTTAGTTATCTATTTATTTTACAAAATACTTAATGTCAGTCATGGACCTTTGTCATCAAGCATCACATTCACATTATGAGATAACATCTTTGTACTATACTTTATAGTAAACTAGTATAGTTTACCAAAAGGGAAACAAATCACACCTAAGACTTTAACAGTATCTTTTGCATGGTTTTTATTTTCCTTTGCAATTGTCTATCAGGTTTCTGAGTTATATATTAATAAAAGAATAAACAGTACAATCCACAACTTATGGATGGGTTAAAATTTTAAATGTACTCTGGCTTTTTGGGATTTAACCTTTGGGTTTGGGTTATGACCACAGAAGCTTTATTTTTACGTGACAATTATCAAGAGCTGGCTCCAGATATTTTAATACCATTAAATCCCTTATGAACCTTTGCATAGTTTGAGATCCTCGGGCAGTGGTCTTCTCTCTTTCAGAGTCCAGACTGAGAACTAAAGGGGACAGAGCTTTTGTAATCAGGGACCCAAGGCACTGGAACGACCTATCCCAAAAAAAATTATATTATTGTTTTTTATTTTTGTTTTTTATTTCAATTTGTGCCCTTCCCTTCGTGTATTTTATCATTGATGTTGGTATTTTATTTTTATTTGTCTCTCTGTGAAGCACTTTGTACTTTATTTTGATAATAGCCCCCAAAAAATAACTATATTATTATTATTATTATTATTATCGTCACCATTATTATCATTATTATTTACTATACAGCATATCAATATCAATAACCTAAATATAAAATCCTATCCACAGTTCTCAACAGGTGGTGGCGGTAGTGCGCCGTATCGTTGTTTACCAACCAGCACCAACATTAGGAAAGAGAAGAAGAAAACCAGCGAAGAAGAAACGACAACGTACGTCGCTTGAATTACTTTCAGCAGGATTTGACACATTTTCCTGCTAAATATCAGTTTATTCGCCTTGTTTGTATATTTTCACACTAACGTCATATACATGTTGTATTTTAGTAGTTAACTAAATGTAATCTTACCTCTAGAATGAGCTTGGACTGTGATAAATGCTTTATCGTGTTATACATGCACTGCGTGTCTACTCTTGTTGGCTAACATTTTAGCCACAAAGCTAACATGAGCTTTGTTGTAACCGCTCACATTCACAACGTTAACAGAATCAAAGTGTTAAAGCCACTCACTAATGTTATAGTTGCTTTTGAGGAATAAAAAGTCACTGTCTTGCCTTCTGTAGCACCATGCCGAAGAGGAAAGTAACATTTGAGGACGGAGACGGGGAGTTAGAGCTGGAAGAAGAAGTCCCAAACAAAAAGGTAGCACTGAATTACTAATACCACATTGTAAAAATACTCAAACACAAGTAAAGGTCCTACATTCAAATTAAAAGCTGAATCTATTTTGAGTATGACAAGTAAAAGTAGTCACTATTTTAATTAATTGTATATTATGTTTTTGTATTAATATTACTGCTGCATTAATTGGTATGTTGCATTTTACTGCTTATTTTAACTCCTTTATATACTGTTGGATCGTTTTATCTACAGCGATGTATAATATTCTATAAGATCATTATATGTCTCTAACTTTTCATGAGCTCAGAAAAACAGTCCTGTTTTCAGCCAAGAGGGTTTTTTAAATAGTTTATTTAGCTTAAGAAGTGGGAGAACAGATGCTTGTATTACTTTTAATGTTAAATTAAGTTATATGTAATATTTATCTTTTCTTTCTTCTGCTTTGAACCAGAGTTGTGAGGCTGTGAGTGGACCAGGCGCAAGGTTTAAGGGCAAACATTCCCTTGATAGTGATGAAGAAGATGAAGGGGAAGACGCAAAAAGCAGCAGCAAATATGATATTCTGGCCAGTGATGACGTGGAGGGTAAGTCTTCTTTATTTATTCAAAGTGTGACTATAAAGTGATAGATGACAGAGAGGTGGTATAAGTATACACTTATTGAATATATAAAAGTGCACATATAGTTTAGAGTTTATATTTACATGTTCTTCTGGACAATTTTTGTCCATTTCTACTACATACTAGGCCTGTGCCAAATGTCATTTTTGTAACTGTTATTATTATTTTTTATTGGAAATGTTTGGTCATGTCAGGAGCAATCCCCGGCCACATCTGGAATCTAATTCTACATATAGTATAATACTAATAATATTAAGTGTAGCTTAATCTTTATCTGCAACTGTGCATAAATACTAGGTTAAACAGAATGAATATACATGCAAAAAGAAAACAACCTGCACAGCATTGGAATGTTGATTTGAGAATTTGAATGTCAATGTTACGAATGAAGCTTCAAACTATTCGAATTCTACAACTACATACAAGTTCCATGAATGTATCAAGATAATGTTTTGGCTAAACATGTGGTGTCAGTAATTATGTCACCTGAGACCACACTAACTATGTTTTCAGGCCAAGAGGGAGCTACGATCGACTTTGACGAGGGAGTTTCTATTACACCTTTCAACCTGGATGAGGAGATGCAGGAAGGACACTTTGACTCTGAGGGAAACTACTTCATCAAAAAGGAAGAACAGATTAGAGACAACTGGCTTGACAACATTGACTGGGTAATTGAATTGTGGGGACTTTTGTGTCATCTCTGAAAACCTTTCAAGCACTATGAAATAATAAATGGTTACTTTTTCCAGGTGAGAATAAAAGAACAACCTTTCAAACAAAAGAAGAAAGGTCTTGGAGCCAAACGGAAACGCAGAGTCGGTGATGAGGATGAGGCTGAGGAAGAGAAACAGAGAGAAGAGAAGCAGGCAGACCAAGCAAACGGTGAAGAAGAAGAAGAAGAGGAGGAGGAGATGGAGCCTGCAGAGGACCCGCTGGCCTCCTACACGCAGCACCAGCTCACTGAAGCGGTGGTCGAACTGTTGCTACCTGGGGAGACAGTTGCCAAAGCGCTCCGTCGGCTAGGAGGCCTTGGAGGACGGAAGAAGGGGAAGCTGAGGGAAGAGAGTGAACCCACAGAGGAGACCAAAAGGGATACAGAAAAACTCGACAGGCTCACAGCACTAGCTGACAGATTGGTTGGATCTGGAATGTTTGAGATCTATCAGCAAACGTATGAAAAACTGGCCTATTTGATGAAAAGCATGAACAGTAAGCGACCAGCTGTGGGGAAGAACCCCAGGGGTGATGAAGAAGAAGATGAACTTGACATGTTTGCAGATAAATTTGACGAGAAGCGTACAGGCAGATCAGAGGACGAAGAAGACAAAAAAGGTTTCTTAATGTTACTTCTATATATTTCCCTTCAATAGCACAAAATATCTTGTGTTTCATTCAGTTTTCTTTTCTTTTCAGTGACTGAGGAAGTGATGTGGGAGTACAAATGGGAAAATAAGGACGATTCAGAGATTTTCGGCCCCTTCACCAGTCAGCAGATGCAGGTATTCTTTCACACCAATTTAAAATCAAAAAGCACATGTAGTTTGAGTTTGTAGGTGATATATAGATATCTCTAGATATATATATATATATATATATATTCTATATATATATATATATATATATATATATTATAGATATATATATATATATATATATATACATATAGATATCTCTAGATATATGTATTATAGATATATATATAGATATATATTGTATATATATATTATAGATATATATTATAGATATATAGATATATATAATATATATATACATTATATTATATATTATATATAATATAGATATATATTATATATATATATATATATATATATATATATATATATATATACATTATATTATATATTATATATATATATATACATTATATTATATATTATATATATATATATA